>OZ025301.1:36910612-37009225 GCA_964019185.1 Maratus speculifer | reverse complement strand
CTGACATCCGTAGAAAGTCAACTGACAATATGTCTACGGATGTATTTTCGAAATAATTATGAGTATACTATAGGCCATCTTTTTCAACTCTCAATACTATATTTATTCCTATTAAGTAATTTCCTATTAAGTATCAGTTGCATAGAAAATTGTTTTAAATAGTTGTATACATATAATTTAAATTTCTTATATTTTAATTCTTATAATCAATAGCAATGATGTAGGGATTTGCACTTTTTATAAAAAGTTAAAATTAAAAAATATATGTATTATATTAATATTATACAAATTACTATAAAATATCAATAAAATATTAATATAATATAGTTAATATTATGTAAATTTTATGTTATTGTGTAAATATCATACTTTAATATATTATTACATAAATATTAATGATTATATAATTATTGTTTTATAATTAAAAATAAATATGATAATAATTTACGATATAATTTATGCTACATTTTATGATATAAATAAATATTTTATATATAAAAAAATAAATTTAATAATATATATTATACTACCATTACTAAACTATTATAAAATATTAATATAATATAATTAATGTTATATAAACTAATATTATTACATGAATACTGTATTTTAATCTATAATCAATAGTAATTTATGAATTCATACTTTTTATAAAACTAGGGGGCTCAGCCCCCTACGAGTTACGTTCATCAGGGGTTCTCCTGACGAACTTAGCTCCCCATTCACACACCACAAACTCTTAAAATACCCTAATTTGATCGGCTTTTAAAAGATTGCTAAACATTTGTCTGCAATTTTTTTTATTATTATTATTCCCGGTAAACGGGTTTCCAATACATTTCCCTTAGATTGGGAAATTTTAAAGTCTAATTAGCTGCTGTTAAATACCTTCTAGCCATTTACATGTTCGATTAAACAAGATACGTTAAACAGTAAAATACATAGAGTCTTTGCTTCATGTTATTTTTTTAATCCCAGTATAAGAAAAAAAAATCAAGTAAGTGTTTTTAAATGCTTTATTTAAATTTCATGTAATTTTTGTAATATATATATATATATATATATATATATATATATATATAGGGGAGAGTGGGGATACTTGAGCATAGGGGATACTTGAGCCACCCCTATTATCTCTACAGTTGGTTATTTTTTCTTTCTAAAACTGCCAATATGTTAACACATTTATAGTTCTGAACATGTAAAAAAGAAATCAAACATCTGGGTACCATTTTGAAAGTATAGTGATCAATAGTTGTCTTTTCCCTATCTGAAGTAAATTTTTGGGTACATGGTTTTTTTGTTTTTTTGCAATCAAAGTTTTGTTTAAAGTTGCAACTATATACATAAATTTAATAAGCATAATTTCAATTGTATTTTGAATCTAAAATAATTCTAATAGCTGCATGCTTTATTCAGTAAAACTCTGGGAAACAAAACTAGTGGTAGTGGGGATACTTGAGCCAGTTAGAGTGGGGATACTTGAGCCATGTCTCAACCCTCCCCACTAGAAATTAAACATAGGAGAAACAAACAAAAAATAAAATTCCTTCCTTATATTCACTAATAGATTTTTTTCTGGATAAAAGAGAGAATAATTTTTCATTTTATTTTATTTTTCTTAAAAAAATAACGACTTAAAAATGTTTAAAAATGTATATTTTTTAAATGAAAATATCCATTTTAATTTTCATTTTGACTAGCAAAATAGCCTGTCTAGATAAATGTAAACATAGTTTTCAATTTAGCTTTTATTAAATTAAAATAACTTTTTAAAACTGTTTTACAGGCTATAATCTCTAATACTTTAATTAGTTAGGTCCAACATATTAAAATATTTATTTTTTAATATAACATATTAAGATTAATATCTTATATTGAAATCGTAACCTCTTTGCTGTAATTTTTTTTTAACTAAGAAAATTGAAGAAAAATTCTTAAAAAGAGCGCACAAAAAACAAGAAAAGCAACAAAAATCTCAGTTCAAATTTACCTGCATGGAGCCAAAGAGGAAGACAAAATCTTTTCCTGTGAAATCAAAAAAGTGTTTGAAATGGTAGAATGATACATCTGGCTTAAATTCCGACAGCTACTAAATTAAAAGCATGAGTTCGACATTATCATTAGAGGAAAATTCTGCCAATGATGGTGATGATGTGAAAAGAAAACCTTCTATTGATAGTTGGTTACTAATAAAATATGCCAGAAAGAAAACTAAAAATATTTGTTGGATAAGGACTTAATATTTTGAAAATGAAATTTGCCCGAAGAATAGCAGATTCCAAATTTAAATGGCTCTGAACTGAGGGTGTTTCTACCGTCTTTATAACTCAAGTTGAAATTATCATTTGACAACCAGTTCTAACGACAAAGAATCATCGTATTACTAACTTTGTTTTCTCAATTGGTTTGGAAGGACTTTATGTTTCATAATTTATCATTCTGTAAAATGTTTGTGCAAAAATAAAGCGAAAAAAATTACTTTTGTAGGTATTTTTACGTAGTGGCTCAAGTATCCCTTCACCATGGCTCAAGTATCCCTCCCATGGGGATACTTGAGCCACCATGTAAAACAAAAATTAAACATTTTTATACATAGAAAAATAGTTCAAAATTAATTGAAAGTGGTTTTCAGTTGAAGAAAAAATATCAAATTTTCATTTTCAATATTTTATTTTATTATAAGAAATTATAAAAAAATTAAAAAAATTAAAATTCAAAAAATGGCTCAAGTATCCCCATCTTCCCCTATATATATATATATACACACATATATATTTCTTTTTAATATTCACGTGAAAAGACTTTACTTTTTGAAATTAAAGGTAATTTGCGCCGTCTTAGAAATAATAGTTTAAAAGATTGCGAAATATTTATCTACTATTTTTTTTACTCCCTGTAAACGGTTTTCCAATTAATTTCCCTTTGATTAGGAAAATTTAAGGTTTAATCAGCTGCTGTTAAATATTTATTAGTTATTTGCATGTTTGATTAAACAATTCAATTACACAGTAAAATAGGTCTTTGCCTGAGTTTTTTTGAACCGCAGCTTAAGAAAAAAAATTCAAGTAAGGCTTTTTAAATGCTTCATTTCAATCTGATGTAATTTTTAAAAAAATACATCTTTTTCTTTTTAATATTCAAGTGAAAATACTTTTGTTTTTGATTGGATTGGATTGGATTATTTTTGTCGTCCGATTATCTACGCTAGGGATATAGGACTAGGGGGGGAGTGCCCTTCGTGGGGGTCTTTCTAAGGGAACCTAACCCGTATTTACGCAAGGTTCGAAGAAAACCACGAAAACTCCGAACGGTTAGGCCGACAGCCGCGATTGGGTTCGAACCCAGCACCTGCCATCTACCAGTTGAGAGGTCCGAACCTCTCGGCCACTGGTGGGGGCCTTTTGTTTTTGAAATTAAATGTTATCTGCGCCGTCTTAAAATTCATAACAATAGTTTAAAAGATTATATAAAAATATGAAATAAATGTCTCTTTTAAATATACGAGGTGAAACCCGTCAAAATTCGACGAAAGAAAATGTTTAAGAAAGAACTGCTTCATTTATTTATAACAAATCTACAAAATTACTTACAATAAAAATGCATCTTATACTGATCAGTCTACCTCTCAAACAAATGTTATAAAAAATACACCTGATATTGATCAGTCTAACTCTAAAACAAATATTATTTTAAGCTAAGATTAACAAAATACTATAAAACTCAGTTGTCCGTTTTTTTAAAATTAAACTTTAATCGATAAAATATAATAAATATCAGCTATTATGATGAATTTATCAATTGAGACTCTTATGATTGGTATGAATGCGAATGAAAAAAACAAAATTTATTCCAAATTGACACTATCGTAGAATTTCACGCTAAGTTAAAACCCGCCATAGTTTTCATCTTCTCAAGCTTAAAGCACTTACTTCTCATATCCGTATTCACTAAGTTTTAAAAAAAGGTATTAAAATCTGATCATTTTAAAACTCAAAACTTGAAGTTTATTTAACTGATGAATAAAAAAGAAATAAAACCAAAATCACAAAATTTTATAACCGACGATTTTTTTCTCTTTTTTTCAAAATATGTGTTTTTTAATTTCTATTATTATTACTATTATTTTCAATTTTAAAAGAAAATGGAGTCATTCTGTTGCCCCAATTATAAAATTGGTACTAAAAACTACAAAAAAAAAATAATAATATCTCAAAAACAAATTGAGATACAGCTTTCAAACAAATTGCATTTAAAATTACATTTTTTTTCTCTATACGACGGTGTAAAAATCAGAAATATGCCATGTTTAGAAATATAAAATTTGCAGCCGCGAAAAATGCAAAACTGAAATTGCATGGGAAAGGTTGCCATTCGCAAAATGACGCATGCGTTACGCACAGATAGTTTGGCTTTTATAATGTAGATATTTTTCAAAATTTTAACTGTTTTGCAATATTACTTGGAAATTTTAATAAGACATAATTTTGTTTACTTGATACTCTTAACGCACATTGATGAATTTATTTATTATTTAAAAGTTTTTCTTTTCTCTTTTTGTAAGGATTACTTTATTGCTAAAATAAAAATATTTTTTTTTATTTGCATTGTTTTAGAATTGATTACAATAGTTCAAAAAATAATTTAAAATTTTGAAATGTCTCACTTAAATATATTGTTTGCAATACTTTGTGTGTTCCTGTAAATACTATGGTCTTTGTATTATACGCGAGATAATATATATTAACCCTTAACGACGCATATAAATTTAATATGCATGATATAGTTTAATATCTTTAAAAGAAGTCGCAAATAATCTCCCCCCCCCCCTATAGTACACCACCTGGACATTGATGAACGTCCACTTGCGATTTTAGACGTTTTGTTAAATATCTAGAAACATACATGAGGAATTATCCCGAAACTCTTAGTGTATAAATATAATGCTATAAGTCATACATTTCCGTGAAGATTTTTTCCCCCGAAACTTCATAGGGGACCGTCAACAAATTAAAAAAAAATATCTTTTGAATAACCCTGTCAAAACTAATGTAGCAAAAGCGTTCAAGCTCTAGATTATGATTAAGTGCCTTATCGTAATAAACTGTGTTCATTTTTATGCAAATATCATGCATACTCGCAGAGAAATTAAGGTTTTTATAAAAGTGGTCCAAAATATTTCCAAGTTTTTTGCTTATAATTTGCAGAGTTATTAATATAAAATAATATTTTTTTCTGAAAATATGACAAACAACATCACACACCTGTAATACCTTGTAATCAGAATTAAAAAATAATACAAAATGTATGAAAAATGAGTAGGTTAATTAAATAATTTTTCACTGCGCATGCGTCAACGATATCTAAATTTCATTTGCATATTATATTAACTAAATGTATAGAGCAACTTTTGTGAAAGTCGCAAAATCATAACTTGAAAATTCTGAAAATAATCGTTAATTGAATAAGTTGAAAATCCGTTATTCCCAAAATGAAGCAAAAACAAGTGGGTCTCTATCCATATATTCATTGATTAGTGTCAATGTAGAATACGCAATATGGGACACACTACTACATTTGGATAAAATCCCTCATTTCTTTTGCTTCATTTTAGGAATAACGATTTTGTCCTTTTTCCATAGACCATTACTTTCGGAATTTTCAAGTTATGATTTTGAGACTTTCACAAAAGTTGCTCTATACATTTAGCTAACATAATTTGCAAATGATATTTTGATATCATTGACGCATGCGTAGTGAAAAATTATTTAGTAAACCTATTCATTTTTCATGCAATTTGTATTATTTTTTAATTCTGATTACAGGGTATTATGTGTAATGTTGTTTGTCATATTTTCAGAAAAAAATATTATTTTATATTAAGAACTCTGAAAATCATAAGCAAAAAACTTGGAAAAAATTTGGACCATTTTTATAAAAACCTTAATTTCTCTGCGAGTATGCATGATATTTAAATAAAAATGAACACAGTTTATTACGATAAGGCACTTAATCATAATCTAGAGTTTGAACACTTTTGCTACATTACTTTTGACAGGGTTATTCAAAAAATATTCATTCTTTTTTAGTTTTTTGACGGTCCCCTATGGAGTTTCGGGAAAAAAATCTTCACGGAAATGTATGACTTATAGTATTATATTTATACACTAAGAGTTTCGGGATGATTCCTCATGTATGTTTCTAGATATTTAACAAAATGTCGAAAATCCCAAGTGGACGTTCATCAATGGCCAGGTAGTGTATTATGCAATGGAATAAGTTTGGCGTGGCCCTGTAATGACTAATAATTATTCTCTGCACCGCACATTATGCACGATTCATATTTTGGTGAAATTTGTAAATTCTTATCCATTTCAGTATGTTGGAAAGGGTTAACAACTTTAATATTTTTTGAAACGATTTTCTCTCCATGGGCAGTAATGGGGAATTCGGACATTTGGAAGAATTGATCATTTTTTATATTTTTCTGATAAATGCACATCCAAAGTTTTCAAAAATGTTCTGAAAAACGGAAAAAATATTAATAATTCTATAACTATTGATAAACACGATTATTTAAATAATTAATCGCAAACATAAGTTGAAATCCCATGACTCAAATTCGGCCGTCACTTACTATGACGCCACAGTTCATGACATGCCAATGTTTACATTTTGTTAGCAAGTGGCGATTATATTCTCTTGATATCCAAATTTATTTCAACTTGGATTTTAATAATATATCATCATTTGTTTTTCTGTTTTAAATATATGATGCATTTTTTTTTTCTATTTACGGCTGTTAACGCCTTTTTATGTATTCATTATTTTAGTGTTTTCTTTCTGTTTTAATATTCACGTGTAAATACTGTTTTATGACGTAATCTTCAATATTTCTTGCTTTTAAATTCTAATTAGTTAATTCTCATTTGAAAGTATTTTTCTATTTGTGATAATCAAGTGTATATATATATTTTTTTTTTTTTTTAATTTGAAGGAAATTATTTTTTGATGATTTGGCAACAATTTAAAATAATACCCTTTTTTAAAATATATATAAAAAAGTCTCTTAGAAAGCTGAAAATTTGAATTTAAAATGGATATATCTCCTCAAAAATGAGTCAAATTAAAAAAAAAATAAATTCAGTCTTTACAACGGGAACTTCCAATGTATGAAATGTTTTTAAAATATTTAAACTCCTGTGTATAGTTTTTGCTCGTATAAATCTTATTTAATGGAACGATTTTAATCAACTTTTACATTAAAGATTTCTTGATATAATTGTTTCGATTTAAAAACTGCGTCAACCAGCGTATTTTTCAAGCATTTCGCTATAATACAACTAATTTTCATATTTTTGTGAGCAGTAGTTTTTTTTTTAATGTTGGCGAAGAAATACCCTAGGTCACAAAAAATTCCTTGTCAGCGGCGGTGACAGCGTAAGTTACTTTTTTCTTGTTTTGTAGAATAGAGAGATAATTTAAATTATATATATTACCGAAATAATAACATAACCTACGGTGATATTTCTGTAGCATGAAATAGTCATGAAATCATGACTTGTTATATTTCACAAAAATACAATAAATATAAAGACAGAAATAAAAAAGAACACAGAAAGGGCATTAGTTTCTATAATGAAAACTAAAAATATTGTATTCAGTTAATTTATAAAATAACAACTAAAAACGTGTTTTTTTTTTTTGTTTTTTTTTAATAAATTTTACCTATCAATATTTTATCGATTCAACATTATGTTTAAAAAGTAAAAATTTTATAGAGGCCTCCAAGACGAAATTGTTATTATTCATTATCAATGTTTTAGTATATTAATATAGATCAATCAATTACGGCGATCAATGTAATATTGCATATTTTTATTGCAGTTAATAATTTGTTATTGTTACATTACATTTCTAGCTAACAATCCCCACCAGTGGCCGAGAGGTTCTGACCTCCAAACTGGTAACGGTAGTTGTTAATTTCAATCGCGACTGTCGGCCTAACCGTTCGGAGTTTTCCGTGGTTTTCTTCGAACCTTGGATTCCCTTGCGTAAATACGGGCTAGGTTCCCTTAGAAAGATCCCCACCCCTTAAGGGCCTACATCCCTCGTGTAGATAATCGGCCGTCATAAAATAAAATAAACTCAAGCCAATAAATCTGCCACGTTTTTCACTTTTAAAAGTAAAATAAATGAATCGTACACATATATGTATGAATATGATTGCATTCAAATATACATCTATGCATATCTGTAGAAATTTTATTTTTATATTTATGAGTTTCTAATATATTTGAAGATTTTATATGATTTAGATATTATCTGCAACTGTTATTTTCGCAAAATTATTGAAAAAACAGTGACATTTAAATGTGTTACTGATGTATACAATAATAAAAAAATATTAAAAAAGTCGCAGATCTGGATTCCAGTCGGGACCCAAAAATAATGTGTCTCTGTTATGAATTATTACTAACTAACAATGTTAAAAAAATAACCTAATTCATTTCCAAACATACATAATGTAAAGTTTCAATTTGTACAAAGTGTCCAAAATTCCAGTACTAAGTTGTCCAAAACAAATGATTATTGTTTGAGCCATATCTAAGGGGATTGGGGGGGGGGGGAAGGATTTCTATGTGAAATGTTAATTATATATTTAGATAACCTTATTTATTTATGAGAATTATACATTGAAAACTAATGAGCGTACTCACATATTATAGTTATTTAAAGAAAATCTTTAAATTTAATTATAGTAAACTTCCACCATTATATAATTACAAATGAACCAGTAACTGGTAATGCCAGCATGTGAAAGATAATGCTTAACATAAAAAGTTAAATTAATATTTCTCTATTACTATAATTTTATCATAAAAAATTCATAAATTAAATTTTGTTTTATCTAATAAAAATATTTATTACATTTTATTTAACAGTTTTACAATTTAATATTATTAAATTTAATTGTAGTTAAAATTTAATTTAATTATCTAATTGACCAATGTAAAATAACAAAGCAACTATTTTTATAAAAAATAAGATTGATTATCGAAAATTTTGGTAGATATTTCGATTAAATGAATTTTGAAATATTGACACTATTCAAAAAATTCCTGTATTACATTAATTCCACTATAGAATGTTTGGTGCTGCTATATTTTGCATTTTTAATGAGTATTAAAATATTATCAATATATGAATCAATTATTTCTTTTTCTTTTTTATCTTTTTAAATTTTAATTCCCCCCCCCCAAATTAATATTACCTTAAAAATATCATAAAAAAAGAAAAAGAATAATAAAGAAAAAACAGAATTAAAAAAAATCTGTCAATAAATACACTTTAAAGATGCAGTTCAGAAAAAGTCACTTAATTAACGATAGACGCCTTCAGAGTGAATTGAAAAAATAATTCTAATGACTGAATTTAAGAATTAATTTGGAATGTGACTTATTTTAGCAATATTTTAAATAATAAAAAGAGAAAAATTAGCGTTAAAAATTATTCTACTTTGTAATCCGCTAAGTGTATTATTTTCCGCAAACTAGTAATATAAACTTGGTGCTACAATCTACTGCCAATATACTTAAATAGAGCTGTTTCTTTTCTCTAAAGTAGAGAAATTTTTTAAATTTTTTTAAATCTCTTCAATTTAAATCTTCAATTATTTTATCGGAAATCGTTTTCCCTACAATTTTCGAAAATTAATTTCCCACTTATTTAATCACAAACTTTTAAGTAAGTAATTTAAACAAGTCAAATTTTTCTGTACTAAAATGGTAGTCCACCGGCACTAACTTCATATAATCAACTGCGTAGAGCAATTTTTTTTTAACTTGTTTCTTCTGCAGCAAATTTTTTAGCTGTACTAAATAAAATAAATTCAAATGTAGAATTTTACTTAACACATAATTTGAAAGCAAAATTTTTCGCAATAACAAATTCCGATTCTTTTAAAAATGCAGTTGAAAATAAAAGTTTAGCACTATTAATGTAAACTGCCATATAATACAACTTCTGTCAGTCGTTTGTTATATCTAGAATTATCTGGGGATCTGTATTTCCCTAAAACTTAAATATATGTGTATAGATATTTTTTAGTCTCCCCAGGATTTTTTATAAGCGGAGTTTGGAGGGTATTACATGCGATTCGCAATTTTTATAGACAGAGATGATGCGAAGAATTTAATTCATTTATATTAATAAAAACCAACATAAGCTAAAATTATTATGAATAATATAACAATATAAGTTGATTGTTATATGATTTTTCTTCGTTTCACAATAATTCAGGGTAGAAACTAACCAATTAATTTTCAAAATAAAAACCGAATTTTCGTACTGAAAAGTGCGCTATGTGTATTCTCGCGAATAAGATAAACGAAATTTTCCGTTAAAAAATTACTGGTACTTTATTTCAAAAGTTCTCTGACCAGTGGCGATACTATATTTATTAACCTTTTCAATGTCTGTTAACTGATATATCCGTTCTCTAATCTGTACTTTTCACTGCAATAGTATCATTATTTAAATTAATGAAATGCAACAGAAATATGCAATTTTAAATCAATGAGTAATTTTCAGAACTCTCAAGGATTATATTCATACATGTAATGATTTTTTTAAAAATCAATTTGGAAAACTTATTATTATTATCAGTATCATTATTTTAGCATTTAATAATAATTATACCAAAAACAAAAATACAAATCTATCCTTTTGCTCGGCTGTCAGGGGTTCAGATTAAAATGAATTCTTTTACATCAGGCACCACCAGTGGCCAAGAGGTTCTGCTCTCGAAGCTGGTAGACGAAAAGTGCTGCGCCCGTCGGCCTAATCGTTTGGATTTTTCTCTGTTCTTCTCCGAACCATGGATATCTATTCGTAAATACTGGTTAGATAATCTTAGAAAGACCTCCATGGAGTCCATTCCCCCTCTGCCCTACATCCCTCGTGCAGATAATCGGTCGACATAAAAACAACAACTTTTGCAGCAGATATAATTTTGGAGATCATGAATACAACCTGTTAAACAGATTCTAAAGTTTTCATTTAAAAATTATAAAAAAGATACTCATTAAACAAATTTTTAAAATTCTGATTTTTTTTTTTTTTTTTTTTTTTTTTTTTTTTAATAAATTATGTTAATAAAAGAGAGATATTGTAATAGATTTTCCTTCGGGAAAAGTTAGATTACATTAAGAGGTCATTTCTGTAACAATAAGAAGGACATTTTAGTTCCTTCTTCTTTAGTACTGAGAATTGGCTTAATCTAATGACATTTTAAAAGTGTAAAGCGCTATTCACAGGTTAGGCATTCGTTAGATGCTTTAAAATAATTTGAAATTTCGTAAAGATTTTAATCTTAGTTTAATATTTTTAAATTAAAATTAAGCGTTAATAGTGCTTGACATGTTATTTAGAATGTACCGATGGTCTTGAATTTTTCTTACTATATTATAATTTAAATACTGATATTTATTGAAATCAATAGCGAATTTTTTTCGTGAATTTTTTCTGTATATAAATAATGTTAAAAAAAATAATGTATATGGAGCCTGACAGATAGCAAATTAGATAAAATAGCAATTTGTTTAATGCTTAAAATGCAAGATGTCATTCAGTTAACGAAAAAATAAAACCTGTTTTAATACGTGTCTTTAATATTCAAGCTTACAAATGTTATGCTGTTATATTTCAATAGGAGACCACAAGTATATGAAAAACTTTCGTTTTGTTGAGTAGAGAATTTTTATCTTTTTTTTTTTTTTTTTTTGAGGACTGCCGTAAAATAGTTGATTTTAGATGAAAATGGCAACAATGTATTTTCTATAGTATTTAGAGAGACAAAAAAAAAAAAAAAAAAAAAAAAAAAAAAAAATTCGTGAAATATACTTGAACGAGTCTAAGTCACACCCGGAAAAAAAATATTTGTAGGATTGGAAAGTTTCTACGTATGCAAAACTTATCCTGTTGAAATTTTTCAAATTTCAAGAGGATAAAGAGGGTTTCAAAAATTATATTGTGGTTTTCTTAAATTCGGAGATTAATGAGAGGTTATTCTGCGTAGAACAATGAACAACTATTTCGATATTTCTATTTTAACTGAAACCGCCAGAAAATTTTTGTCTACAACAGAGTCAAGAAAAAAGTTATGAATAGTTAGTATAGAAGTTAATTTAAAAAAATCTTAGATAGCAAAATAAATAAATAAATAAATAAATAAATAAAAATAAAATAAGTAAAAAACTTTTCTTGCACTATTCAACATAATGTCAATGACTCCCCTAAGCAAAAATTTGTTTACAAAATAATAGTAATAATAATAATGATACAGAAAAAGTTACTAAAGGTGACCGGCCACTCGCGATTTTAGACATTTTGTTAAACGTTTGGAAAAATAATTGAGGAATTATCCTGAAACCCTAAGTGCGTAAACATAACAGCACAGGTCATTCATTTCCGTGAAGATTTTTTTTTCCGAAACTTTAACGGAGACCCTCAACAAACTAAAAAAGAACGAATATCTTTTGGGTAACCCTGTCAAAACTAATGTAGCATATGCGTTCAAACAGTATACTATGATTAAGTGGCTTATTGTAATAAAAATATATTCATATTTATGCGGATAGCATGTACTCTCATAGAGAAATTAAGATTTTTTTTTAAAACAGACTCGATTTTCTTGGAGTACTTTGCTTATAATTTGCAGAGTTCTTAATATAAGATAATGTTCTTTTCCGAAAATATTTTGACAAAGAATATTCTACACAATACCCTGTAATCACAATTGAAAATAATAAAAATTGTATGAAAAATGAACAGGTTTACTAAATAATTTTTGATTGCGTATGCGTAAAAGCTATGAAAATTTCATTTGCATATTGTATTAGCCAAATGTATAGAGCGACTTTTGTGAAAGTCTCAAAAATATAGCTTAAAATTCTGAAAGTGATTGTCTATAGAATAAGCTAACATTCCATTAATAATAATAATAATCAATAATACTATAATCCGCTATTCCCAAAATGGGGTAAACCGATGAAGGGCTGTATCGATTTATCCATTCATTAGTGTCAATATAGAATAAACAATATGGCAAGTACTACTATATTTTGATGCAACCTCTCATTTTTTTTTGCTTAATTTTGGGAACAGCGGAATTTGAACTTATTCTATAGACGATCACTTGCAGAATTTTCAAGCTAGGTTTTTGACACTTTCGCAAAGTTGCTCTAAACATTTAGCTTCCACATTATGCAAATTAAATCTTGATAGCGCTCACGCATGTGCAAAGAAAAATTATTTAGTAAACCTGCTCATTTTTCAAATAATTTTTATTTATTTATTTATTTATTTTTAGTTTAGATTGCAGGGTAATGTGCACAATGTTATTTGTCATATTTTCGGAAAATTATAAGCAATATACTTGGAGAGAATTGGAACTGTTTTATAAAAAATCTTAATTTCCCTACGCATATACATGCTATCCGCATAAAAATAAATACATTTTATTACAATAATCCACATAATCATAATCATCAATTTAAACGCATTTGTTATATTTCTTTTGACAAGGTTATCCAAAAAATATTTGTTCCTTTTCAATTTGTTGACGGTCCCCTATGGAGTTTCGGGACAAAAATTTTCCGGAAATGTATGACCTGCACTATTACATGTTTACACACTCAGAATTTCAAGACAATTCCTCACGTATTTTTCAGGACATTTAACAAAATGTCTAAAATCGCAAATGGCCGGTCACTTTTGGCCATATATATATTTATTTATTTATGTATATACAGTGACCTTTCTCTATTCTAAATGTCCCACCAGTGGCCGCGAGGTTCTGACCTCCAAACTGGTAGACGGTAGGTGCTGGGTTCGAACCCAATCGCGATCGTCGGCCTAACCGTTCGAAGTTTTCCGTGTTTTTCTTCGAACCTTGCGTAAATGCGGGTTAGGTTCCCTTAGAAAGACCCCCACGGAGGGCAACACACCCCATAGGGCCTATATCCCATAGCGTAGATAATCGGCCGACAAAAATACACTACACCACACCTGTAATCTGAACACTCATGGAACCGATCAAAAATGTTCAGATTATGGGGGGTGTTCATTATAGAGGGAGATTGAAAATCCATAACGACTACTAGTACGTAGGATGATCGAACCAGTAGTTGTTTAAATAAGGTCGGTATTACAGGATTTTTATTATATTTTCTTACTTTTAAGTTTAAAAAGTAAACTTATAGGACTACTACAACCCAATGAATGTTCTATCATGGGCAAAAATGAAATCTGCTGAAATGAAATGGAAACGAAATTATAAGCAAATAGGTTTTTTTAATTATCACTTTTCAAGTATTTGATCAATCGACGAAATCGAAATTTCTCTATCGAAATTTCTTTGGAAAATCAGTCGAAAATTCCAAAATTAATCTTTAAAATATCATGCTTAACAATAATTCATGTAAAACTTTTATTTGAAATAAGCAACGTGGAACTAGCATATTTTAACTACCATAACTGTCTCCAACTAATCAAAAACTAAATTTTTACATTTTCTAACTTAAAAAAAAAAAAAAAAAAAAAAAAAAAAAAAAAAAAAAAAACATAAATTAACTTTTTTTTACAACAAATAGCTGACAACAATGTGAGATTGGTGTTCTAACATTTAACTGAATATTTTATCTGAAGTATTCAAACAAATTGTAATTTCAAGTTCATGCTTAAAATGTAGCAGTGATTTTGTCTGTTCGTTTTTTAATCAAGTTTGCTGAACCTTTTTATTCTTCTTTAACAGTCTCTCCGAATTTCCGTGATGAGAATTAAAATTTAGATTGCAAACACATGTTCAGTTTACAGGGAGCTAGAATAGAAATGGGGACTAAAAGTAGCATTCATAATAATGGGGTGTTCAGATTAGAGGGTATTCAGAATACAGAGAGTTCCTCTTTTGCTAAGTTTAACGAGCACATTAGAAAGTGTTCAGATAGAGAGAGACCGTTGTATTAGATTTTTTATTTTACAGTAAAGCTGAATAGTTTTTCTTCTAAACATAGGCGTAACCTTTAAGGGAAGAAGGGTCTTAATCTTCAAAGTAGTTTTAAAGATTAATGTTTTCAAATTATTCTGCCATCTAACGATCTATATACAATCATCTGAGTAATTCCACGCCCATCATGCTCATATGCCCCTCCCCTCTTTGTTGCCGGATTACAAATTTAATATCTTAAAATACTTTTAACTGCCTCGATTGTTTGTTTTTCCGTAACTTCAAGTCATAATCAAATCATAACCAGATGCAAAAAACACGACTTTCAACTTCAATAATATTGAATAAAGTTTTACATTTTAATTCAATATATATATACATATATATATTGAATACATATATATATATATATATATATTATTTAATGGTATACAGTTAGTTAAATGTAGTGACAAACGTTGTAAAGTTTGTACTTGTGCAGAGATAAAACATAAAGATGAGAGGACAGAGGGACAATGTCTTAAATTTTGTAAAGTTTATAATTGTGTTTATAGATTAAGATGTAACGTTTGTAATCAATTATATATTGGACAAACATCTACTCCTTTAAACAGAAGGTTCAATAATCATAAATCGGACATTAGAAAACTTATCATCAAAAGTGAGGATCAAGAAATAGAAATAAAACATTTTTCAGAGCATGGTATTGAAAATATACGGATATCTATCATGTATATTATTCCAAATGAAATGGAAAGAAAATTGTGTGAGAATGAAATGATGAAAAATTATGGTACGGTATATCCTTACGGGTTAAATGTTAAGTTTAATAATAGTAATGTAGTTAAAAATTTAAAAACTGAAAATATAGATGATTCTATTTATGCAAAAATAAATCATGATTTGAGGAATGAAATATTGAATGATAATTGTAATAGTTCTTTTGGTGTAATTACTTGGAATAATAAAAATATTAATAATTGTAAAGATATACTGAACGCAATAATTGATTATAATGGTTTAAGAAGAATTAATGTACTTAAGTGTTTAGTTTTTAACATTAAAAAGAAATTAATTCCCGAAACACTATGGGCATTGCATGACAGAGTAGGATGTAGTAACATAGATTTAGCTTTAGATTTATTGAGGTATAGAATTAAAAAACAAAATTTGCAATTTTACTGTAATTTAAACAATAGCAATAAAGGTTCAGTAGATAAGATATATTTTGTGTTGGATTATGTTGGAAATTGTCAAAATAAACTAAATTATAATAAAATATTAAATAAATATTATGATCTATTACCTGTGGGCAAGCTTAAAATAATTAAGGCTTTTAAATATGATAAACCTTTGGGGCGTAAAATTTTTAACTATAACAGTTTTGCAAAAAATCTTGAGAAAAGTACCGGAGAATGCATTTGTAATTGCAATGATAGTGATTACCGTAATTTCGGGTGTATAAGCCGCGGCTCAAACAATTCTTTTTCGACCCAGAATTAAAAAAAAATGAATGTTACTACTTAGATCGCCGTAAATATTTGTGTTTAATCATTAAATAAGATTTCTGGGTCCAAAAAGAATTGTTTGAGCCGCGGCTTATACACCCGAAATTACGGTACATAAATTATATAGATAACGATTTTGGACACGTTATAACTGGAAATTTGGAGATAGTAGGGGATGTGGAGTTGAGGAAGTTAATGGAGTATGGAACAAAATATAGAGTGAAACGCATAACACCTAAAAGTGAAGTAATTAAGCGCTTTAATTTAAATTTAGATTTTTTTATACAAAAACTAATGTATAGGTACAGTTTACCATGTAGTGTTTTTCAAGAGTGGAAATACCATATACTAAAGGATTTAAAAATGGAATACATTAGAGATTGTGACGGTATGTCACACGAAAATTATATAAAAATTACAAAATCAATTAAGAATCTCCAGGATAAATTTATAATTACATATGTAGACAAAGCCAACACAAATTACGCATTGATATGTAAAAAACTTTATAGTACGCTTTTGAATGAGTGCTATAACAATAAATATCATTATCAACTTTTGAATACAAAAATCACTGTTGTGGAGAATAAAATCAAAGCACTTTATAAAAAAGTAAAGTTAAAACAAAAAAGTCAAAATTTCCCATATCTTATATTAGTTCCTAAATTTCATAAAAAGCCAATTAAATTACAGAATGTTCTTCTCGTGTGGATATATACGTTTATAAAAAAAATTTCGGCGGAACCTCCATTCAGTATCCGTAAAAAAATGAAAATTTCGTTATTTGGCGATTTATCGCCGCTTGGCGAAGGAATGTAATTTCAAAAAATACTTTGTGTCAAATATACTTCAAGAAAAAAAAGTTTCATGTTGAACTTGTTTTGATAAATTTAATTTAAATAACTTCAGCTTTATAAGTTTTAATTTGTTTTAAGTATAATTTTGTTATACCGATATTTATATGTATTTATATTCAAATTTAATCACCAAAATTTGAGATTTAAAACGAAATTCATAATTTAAATTAATTAAATTTGTTTGCTGCTCAAAGTCCATTTGAGAATTGTAGATTAGATTTTTTTGCTATGAAAACATGTGGCTTTTATTTTTGAATACGTTTAAATTTATGAAGATGATTTTTCTGAACATAATTTTTTTTATCTATGAAAATATTTTTTTCCTGTGATTAATTAAATAGCTACTTCAACAAGTAATATATATATGCAATATAATGTGTATATACAGGGTGTCTATAAAAGAACTCCGGGGTTTTGAGGCAAAATATTTTAATGAAATAAAAAACATACATACATGTTTTATACATGACTGAAAAGCTTACATTTTCAAGTTTTTTTTAACACTTAGTAAAGTTCTATATGAGCCCCGTTAGTGGCACGCAGACGTCTAAACGGTATTGTACCTCTTCTCATGTCCTGGCGAGCATGTCTGGGGGGACAGTTGCCACACAATTGACTATTCGTTCCCTGAGATACGAATTTTCTCTGCATCACGAATTTTCTCTGCATACACAAGATTCTTGATATGATCTTGATTCTTTGTACGATAACTACAGACTTCGTTTCTATGAGCCAAATAACATATTGAGCCTTTTGTTGCGGAGTCGCCATCATTTCAAAGTCAACGCCCTGCAGTGCCGCCAACAGTTGATGCAAACATTCCCAATTCGTATGAGTAAAACTTTTTGAGCTACTCTTTTCAGAGAAATCAACTAAATTTTGCTATCTTTTATAGTTAGTGAGATATGAATTTTTAAAACCCGGATTTCTTTTATAGACACCCTGTATTATCAGGGGTGCAAAAATCTAAGCGCCAGAGGGTAGTCTGTCACCACTAAAATTTTAAAGTTTTTTCGCTCAAAATTTAATAGTATTCTAGCAGGAATTTTACACGAAATATTAGAAGAAGAAAAACGAAATAAATTTTGTGGTGAGAAACTGCCTGCTGGCGCCTAGATTTTTGCACCCCTGTATATATGTATATAATATATTAAAGTCTCTCATTGTTTATGTTTAAATTCATTAAATACGATTTACACGCATTCTAAATATCCAACAGTTTTGAGTTGCATAATAATCGTTTGTTCTTTTGGGGAGGAAAAGGGCTGCTCGCCAAATCGAGTGACTCTTTCGTCTTTTCCCGCCAAATATTCGAAAATATTTTATTTTTTTAATTACAGTGTAATTTTTCTTTTAATTACAGTGTAACAATTTGTCATTCTTCAGGTTTTTTATAGTTTCCAAGGATGGCCCGAACGTTTTTTAAATCCATAATTTTATTGTTTCGTCACACAGTTCTGATAGCACCGACAGAACGTTTAAATATATATATATATATATATATATATATTCGGGATTAAACTGACAAATCTACAGTGATATATCTTAATCAAAGTATGTCATTCCGGTCAGGGGTGCAAAAAAACTAGGCGTCAAGGGGCAATCCCTCACCACTAAAATTTAAAAGTTTTCATCTCTCAACAGGAAACAGCCGGATAAGCATGAGCAGCATGCCTTTCAGTCAAATTTCCTAAAAGTGTCTACCTATCTGACAATATACTTCTTAAATTATTGCCTTATAAACTGAATTTCATGCCATTAAAAGTTTATTTCTATCCAAACTTCTTATTTTGCGATTAATTTTTGAAATTTTTTTTTACTCTCAAATGCATCAAACTGGGGAATTATCTTATTTAGAAAGTACACAAGGTGCGGTGATTGGCAATTCTTTGATAAATGCAGAAAGTATTACAAAAAAAGCAATCAAGAACGGCAATTTGAACCAATTTTTCCGAAGCGAGAAATCTGTGGACGAAAAAAAGGGTCATACTGAGAAGATAATTGTTTAAATATCAAATTCTAATGAATTGAGCATAAAAAGTTATCTCACAGCGTTTTATACGTCTTTCCAAAAATCACCGCAGAAAGTTTCATGTTTCTACTTTTAAAAATGTGTCTGAAATTGTATCGGAAAATTTCCAGCTGTTGAAGTGGAAAAGCGTTTTTTCGAATACACCCTTCAATAATGTGAAATAAATAACAAAGGTGCATAACTGGAAATTTTCGTATAATTTTCCATGCATAAAAACTATGTGAAATAGCGATAAAAATATTTACAAAAATAAAAATCATATTTTATGGCTATTCGTAAATTACCATTTTCTTGTAAGAAAATCCTCCTATCAATTCTTATATTCTATGTAAACACCGAAAATTTAGGTTAGGTATAACATATAAATATTTACAAAAATATTTATTAAAATATTTAAAATTTATTTAAAGGCATTTTTTAGGGCGGGGCTACTCCGCTTCTACATCCGGAGAATTTTTGTAAGAAAGTTTCGGAACAGCAATGCGTCAACTGATGTATTTTACATTTCATTAAACATACAGACCACGATTTTCAACATTTTCGATACTGTTTCGATATCGAAAATTGGTGTTTTGTATCGGAGACAATAGAAAAAAACATTTTTGCTTACAACAACAACATTGTTCGACATCGAAATGTAACGACAGTTATTATAAATGACTGTTCTGAATAAATTTTATTCAAACATTCTCACGACTTTTAACGAAGATTAATAGGAGTAAGTAGTTTCGTCCCTTTTTGTTGCGTGAATTAACGTAATAAAATATGGATATAATGTAATTACAGTTACAATTAAAAACGCTCCTTTAAATCGAAAATATCGTCTGATTTGGGTAGTAATAGACATTTTTTATTCAAGGTATGTATTGCTTGGAATTTATGTTTTATTTAACAGCGGATTTCTGTGACTGTTTAGTTCAAAAATAAATATTAGAGAAGTTTGGTACATATTTTGCATAAAAAAGAAACAAAAAACTAAACTGATAACGTTGGATAATGCCTTGTATTTAAAAATGTTATTCTGTAATTGTGTACCATTTAATTTATGATGAGATAAAAATGTGTAAAAATGTTGTAAAAATACTGCAAAAATTTTAAATGTATTTTAAATGCAGTTTTTAGTTTTTAAAAATTATTTCATAAATTTAAATTTAATATTTTTATTTATTTATATTCGTTTTTTTTGCAGAAAAGTTTTAATGAGTATTAATTACTCTTTAGAAAATTAAAACAGAAAGAGGAGTAATATTTATTTCATAATTTTAAACTTAGTTTAAATGCAGTATTTTAAATTAAAAAAAATATTTATTTCATAATTTTAAATTTAACACATATATTTTCTTTTGTTGGAGAAAAGTTTTTAACGTGTATTACTCCTCCGAAAATTAAAATAATGAGGTTGGTAATATTTTGTAATAATTTCAAATGTAATTTAAATGCAATATTTTAAATTAAAACATTTATTTATTTTATAATTTTAAATCTAACATTTTCATAATTTTCATTATTTAATAATTTTCATTTTTAATCATAATATTAAAAGAGTTTTAAAAATTTGAAATAAATAATAAAAGTTAATACTTTATCAAAATTTTAAAAGAACTTTAAATTTTAAATAATTAATAAAAGTTAATATTTTTTATGATTTGATATTTTATAATGATTTAGTAAATTTAATTTGTCTATCATTTAAAATTATTATAATCAAATGATCTGTATTCTACAAACATTTCTTAGTAAATTAAGTTCAGTTCAGAGTAAAAAAGCATAATTACTTAACAAACAGCTTCAAGCAATTTACCCGCTCATATTCATTCATTTTTACGAAGTCATCTTTGTAGACTTATATATCAGCTATAGCATTAATACACACCTCTGAGAATGTATAAATAAGTAAAGCGTAAAAGCGCTTAAACATACATTTTCTACCATCATCGCTAATGCACTGTACATCGGATAGAATATACTATCTGAAATCTTTTGTATGTGCCTATAAATGCTGTACACTTAGTACACACTTTTTACATAAAGTTACTTATAGTAAGCCTCATTGACGAATATAAATTACATCAAAATATAGATTTTTTTTAAAATTCACAATTTAAAGGGCCTTTAAATGATAAAAATATTAACATTTATTATTTCTTCAAAATTAGATGTTTTTTTACATTTATGATATAAAATTTTAAATTATTAAATATTTAAAATTATGAAACAATTATTATGAAAATCAAAACTGTGAAAAAATGTTTAATTATTATTAAATTTAAAATTGTAAAAAAACATTAAATTTAAAATACCGCATTTAAATTAAATTTAAAATTGTTATATATACATCTCTCTCTCTCTATATATATATACATATATATTCATATACTCATGTATATTATTTTTTTTATTTAAAATACTGCATTTAAACTAAATTTAAAATTACAAAATATTACTCCTCTCCCTGTTTTAGTTTCCTATAGAGTAATACTCATTAACATTTTTCTGTCAAAATAGATAAATAAAATTATGAAACAAATAATTTTCTAAATTTAAAATATTGTTATTAATTATTTAAAATTATTATTATAAAGTATTACTCCTCTCTTTAATTTTAATTTCCTAAGAAATAATACTCATTAGAACTTTTCTGAAAGAAATAATAATAATAATAATTTAAAATTATGAAATAAATAATTTTTTTAATTTAAAATACTGCAATTAAACTAAATTTAAAATTACAAAATATTCTTTTGGTAAATTCACATGAATAAAAATTGTTAATAGTATAAAACAGGATAAATTATCGTTACATAGTTGGTTATTCCTTGTTATGATTTTTATTGATTGATTGATAGGATTGATTTATCCTATTTTATGCCTAGTGCTTGGATAGACTTTCTAAAAACAGAAATAAAGTTCAAATGAACTGTAATTTGATCTCTACACTGCAGATGGCGCCACTGCTGTATTCACATTCGAATATGGATTTCCTTCAGAAGAAAGGCGGGTTTTTGCTTTTACTATTGTATTATGTGAACTGTGTAACGTGTTAGTTTTTTTATCTTCTAATGTTTCCCTGATGATGAACAAGTTTTATTGTTCGAAACTGTAGGAAATCAATTCTACTTTAGCTGTAAGTAGTACATGAATTTTAATTAAAAAATTTAACATCTAGTATACACTGATGAGCTGAATTTATTATATGTTATATTATCAAACAGTGTAATCGGTCCTCCAAAATAAAAGTATCATATTGTTTGATTATTATTATTATTTTTTTTCATATTCAATCTTTTAACTTATTTGTTACAAAACTTTATCATTATCCTTTTCCTTTTCAGACCCAGTATACCCTATAAAATGCACAATTTTACATTTTTTTAAAAAGGTTTAAATGTTAACAAGTAAGAAAAATCATGCGTTAAGCATAGATTATGAAACACTTTCCAACATTTCCTATAATCTTTAACAAAACTTTACTATCCAAGGAAACAAAGTATTACTGTCCTAGCCAAATCCGTATTCCAATACTTTTGAACAGCCCTGTATTTGATCTGTCGGTTGATACATAGACTATATAAAGGGGAAATTTAGTTTAGCAAGAAAATACCTACCTGGTTGAAATTTTCCTTTCTACAATTTGTACTAATAGATGGAACCATATTTGAATACTATTATTCAGCTCTGCAATTTACTTAGTACCTTTAATACAAGAAAGTATTTTTCTAAAATTTAGTTCAAGCAAAAATACCCTTTAAACTACTTAAATCACATTTCCAGAAATTATTATCCAGAGATGATCATGTATCTTGCTCCTTGCGTGACTCTGAATATAATTTTATCTATATTCTACAAATATTTCTTAGTAAATTGAATGCAGTTCAATATAAAAATGCATAACTCATTTAAAAACAACCTTTTAAATAAATTACGCTCATATTCAGTAACCTTTACAAGATCTTTTATGTAACCCTGTATATATAAATTGTGTTAATATTAGAGTGTATATAAAATATACAATATGCATACATTTAGTAAAACTTAAAAGCGCATATCAGAATTAAAAATCCATTTCATCCCTCCAGCAGCAACCATCTATGTTATACAGTACATCGGATATCAAATAATATTTGAATTCTTTTGCGTGTCCCTGTAAATGCTATGCACTTCGTGTTATGCATGAAATAACTCATATTAAGCCTCAGTGACGTATATCAATTTGATTATTGCATGAAATCACCTACCATAACTAAAATATGTCGAAAACAATACCCCCTTTATCAGGGGTGCAAAAATCTAGGCGCCAGAGGGTAGTCTCTCCCCACTAAATTTTAAAGTTTTTTTCGCTCAAAATTTAATAGTATTCTAGCAGGAATTTTACACGAAATATTAGACGAAGAAAAACGAAATAAATTTTGTGGTGAGAAACTACCTGCAGGCGCCTAGATTTTTGCACCCCTGCCCTTTATTATTATGCAATGGGACTCTTTTGTGTGGCCCTGTAAATCAATAATATCAATTCTTTTCGCTGCATATTTTAGTGCACTTCGTAGATGTATATAAACTTGAATATGTGTGACTGGGTGTAACATCTTTAAAAATCATTTGAAACGATTTTCCCCCATAGGCCGTAATGTAATGGAAAACTTTTGACTGTCCCTTTAAATAAAATAATCATGGTAGAAACTTCTTTTTCAATAAGGTTCATGCTAGTGAAAACTTCAATAATGTCCAAAAAATTCATGGCAATCCGAGTATATATACGAAAGTTAGAGCGCGGACAGACGGCCATCCGGCCAGACGGATAGACGAACAGATCGCTAGAAGGGAAGATAAACCAAAAGTGTAAATACTTTTCAACCTTGTTGGAAAGTGTTAAAAATGCTTTGAATGGGGCCTAACTAGCAGAACTAAACATAATAGTTATTTGTTTTTTTTACAGCGCTTTTTTGCGAGATATGTGTTATATTAAAGTGGGTTGCAGCAATAATCTTCGAAAAATACAAAAATGAAATCGTAATCAATTCATCTGTGTGCTAAGATATCAATTTTGGAATCCATTAGCAATAAATAGTTATTAAATGTATAATTATGTCATTGTTTTGCAAGGCAAAAACGAATAAAATATGATAAAAAATTTCCAAGAAATTGTCAAAATGTCTTTATTGAGTTTTCCCGTATCATGAATTTTTATGTGCAAATAATGAATTTTAATTTTTTTTTTTCGCTTTTCATCTTTTTTAGTTATTAGTTTGTTAAATACTATTCTAGAGAAATTCTAGTATTTTAAAAAAGGAAATAAAAATAAGTAAATGATAGTTTGATAAAAATAATTATTGATATAGTATGTAATAAAAATAATTTATAAAATGAAAATGAAAAACTAGTTGGATGTGCCAATCCCAAAACTTTCTTCTATCTCATACGTACATTTTGATATTTTTAAAAAATAGTTACTCATTTTAATGCTTTAATAATTTTAATTCCATACCATTCCAACTTTGATTTTCATCTTGATTTTCTGCTTCAGTCAATTAATCAGAGTAAAAACCGAATTCCGTCTCTGCACGAGCCGTTGGAAAATACAATGATAGGCAGATATTTTTTTTTCAAATTCAGGGAGGACCTACTTGCCTTACCAAAAAATAATCATATACGAAAAATTTAGTTCAGTTCTAGAACTAACTTCCTACACTTTTAGGTGGTGAAATTTTGAAAATGGCATAAAATTCGCTATGTAGCGCCCCCTTCCGGCGGATTTTTTTTCAAATTCAGGGAGGATCAATTAGCCATACACTTACACAAAAAATTGGTTCAATTCGATGCATAACCTCATATACTTTTGTTCGGTACAACATTGAAAAGGACACAAAAATCGCGATTGTAGCGCCCCCTTCCGGCGGATTTTTTCAAATTCAGGGAGGATCAAGTAGCCATAGTCATACACTTACACAAAAAATTTGGTTCAATTCAATGCATAACTTCATATACTTTTGGTCGGTACAATATTGAAAATGGCATAAAAATCACGATTGCAGCGCACCCTTCCGGCGGATTTTTTTCATATGCAGCGAGAACCAACTAGCCATAGTCATACACTTACATAAAATTTTGGTTCAGTTCGATACATAACTTCATATCATTTTGGTCGGTAAAATATCAAAAATGGCACAAACATCGCGATTCCAGCGCCCCCTTCCGGCGGAATATCTCAAAACTGAAGGAGGACCTGCTTGCCACAGCCAAAAACATTCACAAAGATTTGGTTCAATTTTATGCACAACTTCATGCATTTATTGATGGTAGAGTGTCGACATACGGACACACAGAGAGACACACGGACAGACAGACATTTTGTAAGAACATGTTTTTTGGAATCTTTGACCACTAAAACGTGTAAATCCGTCGAAAACCGGAAGTCGAAAAAAATTTAGATTACAATACTTTCTTTTACTGAAGATAGAAGAAAGTAATAATATTATAACACATAAATACCAAAATTAATTAAAACAACTAAATCATTCGATCAATCGATTTCAAATGACTACTCAATTTAATCGATTCATTTCATCATCTTCTAACAACTACCTGTAATAGTTTTAAAAAATGTTTATAATAAGCATTATAGAATTTCTCTTGATATTTCCCCGTAGAAACAGTGTAAACTCAATATTTCAATAAAAACTGCAAGCGATAATCATCTTAATTTAAAATTCCCACCGTAAAATATTACAAAATTATTTTTATGGTATTAGTTCGTGTTTTTCCTTCCGTATATATTGTTTTTCAATGGGAACTTTTCAAAGAAATCAGCTGTTTTCTCGCAACTGATATACCCATAAAGAAGTTATTAGGCATGGTCATAACCACAACTGTTGGGAATTTAACTCATATCATCAATGAGACGACATAGTGTTGGAATGTTATGCCATGTGAATGCATGAATAGGTAGTTCCTCAATAAGAATAATAAAAAAAAGAAGTTAAAAGCCTTTTCTTTCAGTTATGATGTATTTAGTTGGAATATATTTTTAATATAATGAACAAAAAACATTTATTTGATGAAAATACAGTAGAATAAAATGTTGCACATAATATTAAAACACTTGAAAATAAAAACTTCAGAGGGAAAACAAACTTTACTTAACACTTCACAAAAAAAAAAAAAAAAAATGTATGGCAGTTTACATTTTAACCACACAATAGTACGATAATGTTTTTTAAATTAAAATGGAAACTTATGGGAACATTTAAATAAATAACATATACATAAGCATCTGTCACTTACCCTATTTTAAAAAGCTGAAAATGCTTAATATATCCATTGCTTTTACGAGCCGGCAAGTACAGAATAAAGCATAAATCAAGATGGCGATACTACCCACGCCACCCAAACAAGCAAGTGTTGAAGTTCTCGATCGGTGGAAAAACGCGGTGTTCCCTGAGTTGTTTTCACCTAAAATGCGCGCGCATATCAACGGAAACTATATTTCGTCCTTGGCGCGCGCTGCTTCATGCTTCATCCTGTAATGTTTGCTTTCCTACTATGCACGAGTAGCACGGTTTTATCAGATGGTTTAGTAACGTGTTTTCGAAGCTGTGGTTCTTGTATCCATCTACTTTCTTTCTAAGAGTCAACATTCCTACACCTTACTTGCAGCGTAAAGTCTAAGAACAGGAAAGGCTGATAGTTTCTTTTCCTTTTCATTTACAGATTTCATAGCAGACTTTACTAAATAGTGAAATAACATAGCGAGAGCTTTTTCTTACCGCCTGTATCATCCAGAAAATTCATGAATTTTATCAATTAATGTGTTTGCAGATTGTGTTTATTAAACTCACATGATTAAATTAAAGTTGAATGAACTTTCGCGCAGAATAAGTATTGAGTGTAAAACCTTTTATAGCTGAAACTTTCATAGTTTCGAAAGAACAAGGACTTTTATTATTATTGAGTATGGAAGAGTATTATTTTAAGCCCTTGACTAGAAAGTCTAGGAGACGGTGCCTGGGAGAGAAGTAGAAATTTCAGAGATATAATATGATAATTTAGATTATTATTGTTATTGTCGTTATTCTTATCAATAAGACAAATGCAAATTTTGAAACGAATTTACATCTCGATAATTTATTGTTATTAATAAAACAAATGCTGACGATTTTTAAAGAAAAAGATGGTGTAAAATTAATTCTATTTCTGGAATAATTAGAGCAACAATTATAATAATTTTTATGCTAAATAAAATACGCGTTTTTATGATTTTTATTCTTTTTGTGGATTATATGTAATATAAGACATTTTATCAATCCTAGGTGCCTTATATGTTAACCCATTAGTACCTAGCGTCCCATTTTTGGGACAGTTTTAAAAAATTCAAGTAAGCGCTTTTCACACCAGTAAAAAAGTAGGATAAATAAATACTTTCTTTCTCGAGACAAATTCCTCGATAAATAAAAATAAAAGTAATTCTTGTTTTAAAAGTGGTGGGAAAATGCAAAATTTGAATTTTAACGAAGAAAATTTCAGGCATTAATGGGTTAAGTTAAAATTTTCGTTTTTTTTTTCTTTTTCTCGTTATAAGCATGGAGATTGATGCCGTAAAGCGGTTGAGTTACATCTCAAATCCTTAAAGTATTTTTTTCTCGTTGAATGAAACGACTATCAATAAACGTAATTCTTTTGTAATGTTGTATAACTTTCAATTTCTTATTTTCACCGAAAGTAAAATTTTCGATTATCAAATATTACCCAAAACTCGCAAAATATTTAAAAAATGGCAAAAAAGTGAGTTTACGAAAATACCGCCATTTTTCCCAAAATCAACATTTTGAACTAAACATTGATGTGAGATTCAGAGAATTTAGTGCCCCAGTAAAATAAGAAGACCAACTTTGCTTTACATGTTTGTAAGGGAAAAAGACGGTTGTCCGATTGAAGGTTTGTGGCGCGCATCTGTAATGGGACAAGACATAATGTTCCTTTTTGCACAAAAAATACTGTGCAATTAGTGTGTGCAGTTACAATCTCAATAAAAATAATTTAAAATGTCTCAATGCAATATTCTTTTTTTGTGAGCAATAAGTATATAAAAAAAATTATACAAATTTTAGACCATAGATGTAGAATCTTTTCTTCTATAAAACATTTGTTAAATGGAAAGCTGTCATGTAAAATGAATTTTTTTTTCACGATGTTTACTCTAAAAAATAAAGAAAATCATCGATCGTTCGGGTCAAAAATAAGATATGGTGTTTGATGAATATTTTTATAATCAGATTTATAATAAATTGGTGAACATGAGATTTCATTAACAGAAAATACATTATTCTGTGTTACATAACATAGTGAAAACTTTTGTCATAATCTAGTTATTTCATTTCAAAGAGCGGTGACACAGCGAATCTATTCCTCATGTACAGTACCCGCCCCTCCCTCTACTGAACTGGGCATTACCTTAAAAGAATGTGTATATTCGTTGCTATCATTTGATTTCATTTTTGGCTGACAACAGTAATTTTGGCGAATGCTCGTTACCGACAAAAATATCGTTGCTCAGTATTCGAACAGGACCGAAACTGTTTGTATTTCAAAAATCATATTAATTCTTACTTTGACGAAAATCAAACTGGGAGAAGACAAGCAGAAAGGATTAATCATTCTTAAATGAAAAAGAATTTCGTAAAAATAAACCATTTGATGACAACATTAGTAATAAAACAATATTTTGTTAACAATCGTATAAAACTTTCGAATATATTTATAATTAACATTACTTTTCGCATATATGAGCTTTACTGAATTATAGTACATTCTGTAAAAAAAGCAATAATAATAATAATAATGATAATAATAATAATAAGAAGAAGAAGAAGAAGAAAAAGAAGAAGAGATAATCCATTTAGAAAATGCATAAAATCTGTTTTATTTACTCCCACAGTAAACCAAGTTTTACACATTTTCTCACGTATGTTATCGGTTGACAAAGATGATTCATAGTGGGAGTAGATAACACAGATTTTATGATCTGAGCAAATGAACTATAGTCGGTTCTCGTTAATTCGAATTCTTCGCGACCCCAAGAAATGTTCGAATTATCCAGAATTCGAATTATGGAAAGCGTAAAAAGAAAATATGTTTAAAGTTATACTATTACAAAGAAATTAATGTTATAGTATATATTTTTCATTTATTTCGGTTATTAAAGTTAGAATATGATTTAACAATAAATTAAGGGATTTAAATATATAAACTAAATAAAAGATTAAAATAATATAAATTAAACATAAAAATTAATTATATTCTATAAAACAACTGCATTTTAATTTATTCTACTATAATTTTCTTACCTGAAATTAGATGATAATTTAAGAAAATATTCATACTATTTACTATCATTATGAAAAATACTTATTAATTCTTGCTTAATTAGTCCTATTCATTTTCGGCATTTTAGCCAGTTGTAACAAACACTTAAGTTCTTGTCAGATGACGGCTGCATCAGGAATGAATGTACGCAAACAAAAAATGGCAGTTGACTATTCGCTGGATGAGGAAAGCACCTGGGACATGGTAGTAGAACCGCCAGAATCTGATTTCACCTTGTCATTACATTTTTCGAAAAGTTCCATCAATTTCTTCCGCAGTTTTAAGGCTTCGGATATTTCGAAAGGAGTGTCAGCGGTTGAATCCGTGAGAAAGTCAAGAAAAATGAAAATATGGAATTCTGGTCAGTTCAAATTAAACCGAATTCAAGATAAAATGATTTCGATCTAAAAAAAACCAACAACATATTTTTTTTTTTTTTTTTTTTTCAAAAATGGATTTTTTTTTTTTTTTACTATGTTTGCGAGTTTTACGATATTGTATAACATTATATTGTAGAATTGACAAATTTATTTATTTATTAATTTTAGGTCTTATTTTAGATTTAATAAACAATTGTAATGTTTAGTTTAGCGTGTTTATATAGCAGGCGAAGACAGATGAAAATAGGAGACTTGCGGCAACGCCCCCTTTCAATCTAAAAATAAAGACCACTGATCGTTCGTAACTAAATTGAAATTAAGTGTGTTAAATATTTTTATAATCAGATTTAAAATTAATTAGTAAACGTCAGATTCCATTGGCAGGAAATATATTATTCTGTGTTACATAAAATGAAAATTTTCGACATAATCTTATTTCCTATCAAAAGGCGGAGCCACAGCGAATCTATTCCTCCTAAACAGTACTCGACTCTCTCCTTTCTACCCTGTGATCGCTAAACGGTAGTGCAACAATCCTTTACCGATAATGTTCGGATGCCGAAATTACTGTTGTTATCTGAAAATGAAATCAAATGATAGCAACGAGTAAGCACATTCTTTTAGGGCATTGTCCAGTTTCGAAGGTGGAGGGACGAGTACTGTACATAAGGAATAGATTCCCAGCGTCTGCACCCTTTGAAATCGACTTTTGGATCGACCCCTTTTTTTTACAGTGTACTTCGCTCTGCGGGCTATCACACCTTTGAAGCGAATATTCCTTTCGAACTATATACTATTAATATTTTCCTTAATTTTGATGCACTAAGATTTAATAATTATTTATATTAAGTTTAAGCTCTATAATTTGTATTGACTTTCTTTTCGAATCTAATTTTTTTATTTTATGTTAATATGTTTCATTAATATATTATTTTTATTAATGAAAACTATTTAGCAATTATAGAAGGGAAACCAAAAAGAATGTTAATTAGATCTTATTTTATTTTGTAAGTTGTAAAACGTTTGTACAGACCGAAACTGTTTGTATTTCTAAAATCATGCTTATTCATATTTTGAAGAAAAAAAAATCAAACTGGGAAAAAACAAACAGAAATGCTTAAATGGAAACAAATTCCGAAAAAATTAACCTTTTGATAACAACAGTAATAATAAAAAATAAAAAATAAATAAAAAATAGTAATAATAACAAATTACCACGACTTTTTGAAAAATAATAATTTTTCAAAAAGTATAATTTTAGACTTATGAATAATTTCTATACTTAAAAAAAAAAAAAAAAAAAGAAAAGAAAAGAAATCCAATAACATCATTTTTATAATGATCAAAACGTAGCTTACGTAATAGCAGAGTCATATTAATATGCCTGGACTTTTAGAGTTAAATTAATATTTCTGGACCAATCATAAACAAATTTTAAATGAAATTTCAATTTAACAATTTTCGGTACTGCAAATTTTAAAACTTCTAAACATTTCACATTTTCAAAAATTGTTACACCTTCAAGAAAAAAAAAAAAAAAAAAAAAAAATTACTTTTAAATGCAACTTGTTTGAAACCTGTATCTAAATTTGTTTTTGAGTTATTATTTATTTATTTATTTATTTGGTAGTTTTTAATACTTTTTCGTCATCGTGGCAACAGAAGTATTCCATTTTTGGACATAAAACGTGGGCCAATCAGAAAACGAATAAAATAAAAAACAGAAGTATTTCATTTCTAGACATTAAGCATGGAACAATCAGAAAACGAATAAAATAAAAAAACTTTATTGCGGAATTCAACCACTAAAAAAAAATTCAGATAAACTTCAGATTTCCCAATTCTCTACGGAGAGCAACAATTATTTTCCCAAATAGTTAAAAACAAATTCCGTTAACAATCACATAAAACTTTCAAATATATTTATATGCAACACTACTTGTCGAATATACAGGGTTGTTATAATTAAAGTTCGCCTATTCAAAAGGCTCTAGAGCCGGTTCTATGGCTCCAAACGAAACGAAATTTCACTGGTACGTAGTTAAAGAGATGCGCTCTGCGAAAATCGAAAAAAAAATTAGTCAAAATTTTTGTCACTAGGTGGCGCTGCGCCAATATTTAAGGTGATGTATGCAGATTCATTATATCAATATCAGTGAATCCAGACGAAACACAGAAATTTAAAAGTTTCAACAAGCTTCGACGAACTGCGAATTGTTATAATTAGGTTCACCTAATCAGACAGATCTAGAGCCTGACCTATGACTCCAAACAATACAAAAAAATAAATATCATTTCATGTGATGTACTCTGCATCAACAAAAATAAAACATGTCGCTCGGCAATGAGGGAATAACGAATAATAACATTACGCATGCTCAATGAATCCTCCGCCATTTTTAATAATGCATTCGATTCTAAGAATTGTGGTTTCTACAACATTGCGTAAATTGTCCTGTTAGATTGAGCGAATGTGAAGTCTAATACTGTCTTTCAGATCAGAAATTGTCTGACGTCAGTCTTTAGATACAGAATCTTTCAAAAATCCCCCAAAAATAAAGGAATCTGCAAATGTTGGGTTAAATATTGGCCCAGCGCTACCTACTGACAAAAATTTTAACTAATTTTTTTTTTTTCGATTTTCGCAGAGCGCATCACTTCAACTACGTACTAGTGAAATTCTGATTCGTTTAGAGCGATAGAACTGGCTCTAGAGCCTTCTGAATAGGCGAACTTTAATTATAACAACCCTGTATATAGAAGCTCTTCTCAATTACAGTCCATTCTGTAAAAAAAAAAAAAAAAAAATAAATAAAAATAAAATAAAAAATAAAAATAAATAAAAAATAAATGAAATAAAATAAAAAAAAAAAAAAAAAAAAATAAATAATTCATATAGATAATGCATAAAATCTGTTTTATCTACTCCCACAGTAAACCAAGTCTGTTTTCATCCATTTTCCCATGTATGTTATCGGTTGACAAAGATGATTCATAGTGGGAGTAGATAAAACAGATTTTAGGCACATTAGAAATAAACTATCTAGCTGTTTTTTTTTTTTTTTTTTTTTTTTTTTTTTTTTTTTTTTTCTTTACTAAAATGGATTTTACTTACTATGTTTCTGAGCCCTGTCACATTGCATAACAATATATTGTAGAATTGACAAATTTACTTATTTTTTATGTCTTATTTTAGGTTTAATAAAATATATATTCATATGTGTATTTATATAGCGGTGGAGACACAATAGGATATTTTCGGTAACGCCCACTTTCAGTCTAAAAGTAAAGAAAATTATTGATCGTTTGTATCTAAAATGAGATTTGAGTGGTGAATATTGTTATAATTAGGTTTATAATTAATTGGTGAACGCCACATTTCATTTGCAGGAAATCTATTATTCTGTTTTATATAATATAATATAAACATTCGTCTTAATCTACTTATAACATTTAAGAGGGCGGAGACACAGCGAATCTATTCCTCTTAATCAGTACTCGACCTTCCCCTTACTACCCTGTGATCGCTAAACGGTAGGGCAACAATACTTTACCGATAATGTGAGGTTGCCGAAATTATTGCTGTCATCTGAAAATGAAATCAAATGATAGGAACGAGTATACACATTCTTTTAAGGCATTGTCCAGTTTCGAAGGGGGAGGGGCGAGTACGGTACATGAGGAATAGATTCGCTGCGTCTCCGCCCTTTGAAATAAAATTAATACTGTTAAATTCAGTATTAAGAGTGATTTAAATGATAAAATTATTAACATTTAATATTTATTCATGATTTAATATTCTTTCAAAATTATAATAAAAAAGTTAAATTTAAATAATTAAAATTATGAAACAAAATATTTTAAACTGAAATTTGTGAAATTTAATTATTATTAAAATAAAAAATGAAAAAAAAAAATATTTGAAATAATGAAGTAAATAAATTTTTAAATTTAAATTACTGCATTAAAACAAAATTATTATTATTTTTTTAATATTACTCCTCTCTCTGTTTGGGTTTCCTAAGGAGTAATACTCAATAGAACTCTTCTGCCAATAAATAAATAAATAAATAAATAAACATATAAATAAAAAATAAATAAAAGGAAACAAAAGAAAAAGAAAAAAAGAAAAAGAAATGAAGAAGAATGAATAAACATATGAAATTTAAAATACTGCTTTTGGACTAAATTTTAAATTATAATAAAATATCACTCCTCTCTCTGTTTCTTAAGAAGTATTTCTCAAAATAAAACTTCTCTGCTAATAATAATAATAATAATAACAATAATAGTTTAACATTATGAAATAAGATTTTTAATTTATAATACTGAATTTAAACTAAATTTAAAAGTATGAAATATTACTGTTCTCCCTATTCTATTTTCCTATAGAGTAATACTCATTAAAAATTTTCTTAAAAAGAAAAAAAAAAACGAATAAATAAAAGTATGAAATAAATAAATTTTTAAGTTTAAAATGCTGCTTTTTAATTAAAATTATTACAAAACATTACTTCTCGTTTTTTTTTTTTTATTCCTGAGGAAAAATACTCATTAGAACTTTTCTGAAAAGGAAACAAAAACCAAATGTATATATGAATGTTAAATTATGAAATGAATATATTTTTTAAAATTTAAAATACTGCAGTTAATCTAAGTTTGAAATTAAAAAATATAAATTTTCAATTTCTCTCTTCAAAATAATTTTGATTTAAAAGACACCTTTAAATCAGTATGGACCCGAACTCAAACCTTTCTAACCTGAAGTTCAACTTCGTACCATAGATCATTACGTTCTTATTTATTCCTTACATAGAATATCATTTAAAAAAATAGCAACGTAATGCGCAAAACGGTAAGTGCAAGCGCTGTTCCCACAGAATCAAGGGATCAAAATGAAAACGTGTGATCGCTAGACGCTTGTCTTCATATTTATATAATTACGAACGCACCACAAACTAGTCGTTGTGGGCCATCGTAATACTTACCCATCATGGATATGTATATGAAAATAAAACTTCTGAAACTATTTATACAATGCATTGCAATTCATAAACAAAATTTAAATATTGTTAATATACATAGAAATGCTATATTAAAGAACTGCTGATGTACCAATTTCGACAAATTATATAAAACGCCAAACTACTCAAGTAGTACCGAACTGCGTAAAAGAAACATCCTTATAACTCCAAAAATAATAATTCTATTAAATAACAATTAACTGCATCGGATTAAGCGTCTCATTTCCAATTAAAATATACTTCTAAATTGAAATTTGAATGAAATACAGGGTCATGAAAAATCGAAGAATGTGGAAAACAAGATTACAAATATCTCGGCAACTAATAATCCGACCGACTTCATTCTATATGCAAAATGTGTGTTATTTTATTGCCTTTTACGTCCATTCCTTAGAACAAAAAAATTCGAAAATTTTTATATATCTTTCATCAGAACGAATTTTTCGAGAGTCCGAAAAAAATAGTTCCGGATAATCGAGGTTGCTGATATTAAATAGGTTTCGGCCCATTCTTACATACTAACAACATACAAAATTTCAAGTCTCTATCTCAATTTGTTCGGGAGATAGAGCGTTTACAGACAGACAGACAGACGGACGGCATTTTTTTTTTCTAATAATATGTTTTTCGGAATCTCCACTATCTAAAACGTGTAAATTCGTCAAAAATTTTTTTTTCGATTTTCAAAACGATTGCAAGACTTACCCTATACTACGTATGATGGGTCAGTAAAATGAAGTAGGTACGCCAAACAATGTGGCCATTATTCAGAAAAGAAAGGACAGAAATGTATTGATGTGAAAATTTCCTATTTATTGTAGAATTACAATCAGCCTTGTTAAAAGCTGATGGCGTGAATTTTTTAATTTTACTCATCTTAACCTCCACATGCTGACTTTTTTACTTAAATATTTCACTTTGGTAAATATCTGGTGTGAAATTTGAAGTAAAATGAAAGTTATTTTTAATTTGTATATTTTATGCTTAAATATTATTAAATTGGGATATATTTCATCCCATCTAATTTAAACGAAATTCGCGAAAGCATTTTTGCACGAAATTTTATATTTTTTAACTTTGGTATAAAAATAATACTTTTTGTTATTTAAAAAATAAAATATTCGACTTTTCCAATGAGAATTCAATGTTACAGAGACATTACTGATTGATGATTGTCCCTCAAGGACTTTAGCAACATCACGCGGGTAAGTTGCTATCGGGAGACAGGGTAATTTAATCCATTTACAGGTAATGCCAAGATTTTGAGAGTTCTAGAGACCCCTTCCCAAAGAACTACTAAACGCGGCACAGAATGTCCTGTTTTTTTCGCCGTAGCCAAAGTAAATCAAATTTTAACTAGTCCAATCTAAATTAAAATTTTATCTCTTAGTCAAATTTTAAAGTTCCACTGAAAAAAAAATTAGTGAATTTATTTTTTTTAATAAATGGCAGTACTAAAACATTTTATTTGTGTATTTGAAGTAGAAGTAATATTTTTTTAGTTAAAAAATTAATACAGTAATATTAATAATTGCTCAAAAATGTAATACCTTTAACAGTATCAATTATGTTTTCCAAATGTAGAATGAGTATTATAATATAATATATGATCTACTAATTTTTAATATAATTATTGTTATAATTTTAATTTTATCACCAACATTACTTGTTATAACTGTAACCTTTAACCTGTTACTGAGTCACATGTAATTTAAATCTGCCTTAGCTCTTAACTGAAACATTTCGCTTGAATTATAGATCATTCTAGACATAGGTTTGGTAAATATTTTAGCATATATATAATAAATTATTAATAATAATAATAATTTAATAATAATAATAATAATAATAATAATAATAATAATAATAATAATAATAATAATAATAATAATAATAATAATAATAATAATAATAATAATAATAATAATAATATAATTTTAGCATATATTTAATAAATATTTTATTATTGTTATTATTTAATATTTTTTTTTTCATTGGATTCCTTTTCCCTAATTTGTCACAGTAAATAAAGTCCAACCAGTCGGGTGCGTTATGGGTCGAATTTCTTAGCTTTTAGCACGACCTATAACAGAAACTGGTTGGATGTCTTTGCTTTTTATTAAACCATGCACCCCTGATGAGTGGTTTAATGAAAAAGCCTTCTACTGTCCATTTAGCCATTTACCTTTCATAGTTTTGGTAATCTGCCTTCTATATCACTTCAAACTTCAAATGATTTTAATAGTTTGAGTGTAAAAATACTGATTTCATTTAGTTTATTGTATGGTAATATCTGAATTACTTTGGTTATATTTATAAAAGTGTATATATTGTATATATACCGGGTGTCCCAAAAATGACCGATGGATTTTAAAATTCAATAACTTGCAAACGGAGACAGCTATTTAAAAAATTTTTGCAGGTGGGTTATGTATAATGTCAGGCGTTCTTTTACCGTAATTTTTCATTTTAGTTCGCATCTTAAACAATAGGTGGCGCTGACGCGATTGAAGGCCAGGTCGACGCTTCACTCAACACTGATCATCTGGCCATCAATCGCCGTAAAGGCCACCTGTTGTTTGAGATGCGAACTAAAATAAAAAATTGCGGTAAAAAAAAACTCCTGACATTATACATAACTCTCCTGCAAAAAAATTTTTAATAGCTGTCACCGTTTGCAAGTTATTGAATTTTAAAATACATCAGTCATTTTTGGGACACCCGGTATATATATATATAATAAAATAAAATAAAATAAAATAAAAATACCGTATCGAGTAAAATACAAGTCAAATCACCGCCCCCGTCGGTCAGATATACATTTCAGAACAGATTGCATTGAGTGATAAGTAATTTTTAAAGAATATAAAGAAATTCACTACGCACGAGTTTTGTGTTGCAAACGTATCGAGTAAAATACACGTCTTGGAAAATTTTGTGTAGGCGTAAACTATATGCCAATGATTGACAGAAAATTCTCCAATTGAAACAGCAGACGATTTTGTAAGGTCAAATCAACGCCCCCGTCGGTCAGATATCTCTGTGGGATAGTAGTTACTGTTTCATTTTGAATGCGTACAGAAAAATCGTACTTCACTTCGGGGTCATCGCTTGACCTCAGTAAAAAAGGGCATATTAATTTCAGGGGAGGTTTAAAAAGTGATAGTTAATTCTATTCCATTTTGTTTGAAAAGAAGGGGAAAAAGAGTGTAAAGTATATTTCCAGATCTTAAGAAGAAAATTCCATCAATCAGGTCAGAGAATTTTTGATATTTGGCTGATACGCATACATTTCAGAACAGATTGCATTGAGTGATAATTAATTTTTGAAGAACATATAGAAATTCACTATGCACGAGTTTTGTGTTGCAATGCAATTTTCCATACGAAATAAAATAAACGTTTTCAGAGGTAAAGTAAAGTTTGAAACAGTTTACGACAATCTCGTGCAATATTCTCAATTCATCAATTAACGGTATTTATTTTACTTAATTATTTAATAATTAACAGGATTAAATTTAATAACTAACGTGATAATTATGAATTTAAATTTAATATTAAGTGTGTTATCGCAGTTTATATTTTGATATAATACAAGCAACAAGCATGGGCAGAGTGTCAACTTTAAAGTAGAGGCACATTTCATTCCAATTCAGATACACATCGTCAAAACGTATCTATATGTATATTATAAAGAGGCGAAGTTTGTTTATTTGTAGGGGGTAATCTCCGAAACTATCAATTCGATTTCAAAAGTAATGATACCAAAATAATGGTGTTCGTTCCGAATCAAACGTAAGGTGTATCTTATGTCGATGCATCTAACCTAAAGGGGAAGCAGGAGTAAAAAACTTTCTAAAAATGCGATTTTCGTGTTACTGAAGGTCCAAGAAACATAATATTTGTCACGTTAATTATAAGGTATAAATGGCCTCTCAGGATATTTCCTAGAGAATACGAAATTTAAAAGGGGTGAAAATGCACGAAAAGCGTTATAAAGACGTTCTAAATTGCGATTTTAAAGCAATCTCGGTTATCAATTATCGATAAAAAAAATAATACTGTCAAAATGATGGTAACTGTCCTTGCTCTACCATAAGATGTATCTTATGAGGTGTCACTATCCCAAATAGGATGTAAAAGCAAAAAATATTCTAAAAATGCGATTTTTGTGCTACTCAAGGGCCTAGAAGCATGAAATTTGGCATGTCAATTACATCTAAAATATAAATTATTTGTTAGAACATTTGTTACAATATACGAAATTTAAAGGGGTAAAAAGTGCACAAAAGCATTCTAAAAAAGTTCCTAAATTGCGATTTAAGAGCAGTTTCAGGAAGTACCAAACCAATTTAACAAAAATGGTTTCAAAATGATGGTGACCCTTATATAGGTTCTATTTATGGCGATGTCAGTAGGCGAGTTGTAACAGCAAAAACCGCTCTAAATTGCAATGTTTTTGTTATTGAAGAATCTAGAAACATGAAATTTGGCACAATAGTTATTTGTTAAACTATAAATTATCTCTAGAACAAGATAATAATAACATTTTAAATAGATCCTTTCCTTAAAAAATCTAAATTTAAAAGAAAGAAAATACAAAAAAAAAGGTTCAAATTTGCGATTTTTACGGAATTTAGCGAATACGTAACAGATAAAAGAAAAAAGGTATGACAATGAAGATGACAGCTGTCGCTGCAAAATAGGCTTCGTTTTATGTCGGTTGCCAATACTCCAGTAGGAGTTTAGGAGCTTGAAACCTTCTAAAAATTCGATTTTTGTGTTATTGAAGGAAGTTTATTAATGAAATTTGACATGGTAGTTAATTATTAGATATAAATTATATTTGTTAATATTTATTTTTTTAAATATCACTTAAGTAAATGCTCTCCAAGAACAGTTTCGAAAAAAATTCAATATTTAAAAAAGGAGAAAATGTGTGAAAATCGTTCTAAATTAAGATTTTTATGTTCAGGAAATATCAGTCTGACTTCAAAAGTAATGACTGCAAATTGATGGTGATCCTTCTTGCTTAACTTTAGGCTACATTTTATGTTGTTGCTACTACCACCTGGGAGCTGCAAGAGTAAAAAATAATATAAATTGCGTTTTTTGCACAACTAATGTGTCGAACATTTTTAAATTCGGCATGATAATAACTTTTAAAAATGGAAATTCTCTCTAAGAACCGTCGAAAAAAATTCCTATTCTAAAAGGATGAAGTGAACGAAAAACGTTCTAAAAACGTTTTAAATTATGTTTTTTTTTTTTTTTTTCATTTATGAAACGCCAAACCGATTAAAAAAACTTAACGATTGCACATTGGGAGTTATGGAACCTGTTTAAACAAGATATATTTTATGTGCGTTCCAGTATCACCAGAGTAATGCAAGAGCAAAAAACATTCTAAATAGCGAATGCTGTGATATTATAGAGGTTCGAAAATTTAAGTATGGCATGGCAGTTACTTATGAAATATAATTGCCCTCTGAGAACATTCAAAAATAAATTCGAAATTCGAAAGATGTGAAGCGATGGGAAAGAGCGAAAGGCGTTGTAAAAAAATTGATATGATTTCTTTAAAATTGCATATAATTTAAAAAGAAGTTCTAATTCCTATGTCTTGAAATTTACGCATTTTTTCGATATTTTTCCCTTAAAAAAATAAAGCAAATATGACCCTTGGACTTTTAAAATTATATTTATTGAAATTTTAACTATACATATCAATTGCATAATATTTTTGTAAAAAAAATGAAGATTATGTATTTGATTTTCTATGAAAAAAAAATGCCTACAGTTGGCGTAACTTGTTGTACTTACTCCTTTTCCCTCTGAATTTTAATGAGTTACTAATTTGTTTTTCATAACTTGAAGTTGAAATGTCGAAGCTAGTTTTGTACATGGCATTTGTCGCGAAACATCTTGATGTGAAATGCTGCATGTCATTAATTTTACTGTATATTAAATGTTTAGTTTTCGAATTTGCAGTTATTATTCAAACAATTGCATGAAAAAAAATCAAACTGAAATGGAAAGCCCCCCCCCCCCCAACCAGTGGCCGAGAGGTTCTGACCACCAATCTGGTAGGCCCCACCAGTGGCCGAGAGGTTCGGACCTCTCAACTGGTAGACGGCAGGTGCTGGGTTCGAACCCAATCGCGGCTGACGGCCTAACCGTTCGGAGTTTTCGTGGTTTTCTTCGAACCTTGCGTAAATACGGGTTAGGTTCCCTTAGAAAGACCCCCACGAAGGGCACTCCTCCCTGGTCCTATATCCCTAGCGTAGATAATCGGACGTCAAAAATCAACTAACCAACCAACCAATCTGGTAGATGGTAGGTGCTGGGTTCGAACCCAATCGTGACCGTCGGCCTAACCGTTCGGAGTTTTTCGTGGTTTTCTTCGGACCTTGGATTTTCTTACGTGAATGCGGGTTAGGTACCCTTAGAAAGATCCCTACGGAGGGAACCCCTTCCCTTAGGGCCTTTAATCCCATGTGTAGGTAATTGGTCGACATAAATACAAACCTGAAATGGACAGAGTTACACTTAACCTTTCACTGTACTGTGTGCCACATCTGGCACATACGACATATGTAAAAACCCTATAATTCTCATTATGTGCCATGAATTTGGCCTACAGGATCGTTGTAACTGATTAAGAACTGTCCAAGCAATGGAATAACGCTTATTTTGTCCGTGTCAGGTGGCTGCATTTGGCCAAAAAATTAGTATATGTTCTTCGAAAAAAAAGAAGGAAAAAAAATCGATCAAGCTATTAAAGCAAGATTAATTGTTTTTACTGAATACTTGAAAATACTAATATAAAGCAAATTGCAGAGTGCTAAGGAGATTAAATTAATTAATTTAAGCCCATTTAATTGCAAAATATAGCAGTACAATATTTAAAAAGTTGGAAATTGCACGTGAAGCGTAGCAAATTAGGTGCGTTCGTACAATAATGAAGTTTTAAAAATATTACTTTCATATATCAATCTCATAAAATTGTAAATAGTGAATTACAATTAAAACGCTCATCAAACAATATTCTCCCTATACCATTATGTAATGGAATACTTTTGTGTGGTCTTCTAAATTAATAACAAATGTTCTTTGCACTACAAATTATGTAAGATGTATATTATAATATGTACTTTATAGTTGCATATAAATTTTATTAAGTTCGCATGAGTGTACCACGATTAAAATGCATTTGAAACATTTTTTCCCATTGACCGTAATGTAACGGAATACTTTTGATTGTCCCTGTAATTGATCTATGCATCCGATTTTCATAAAATTTGAAATAACTAGACAAAATTATGTAATAATTATGTATTTTACATTTAAAACTTATAAAATACATTTGAAACTTTTTCCCCATTGACCATAATTGAATACTTTTGATTGCCCCTGTAATTGATCTATACACACGATTATCAAAAAATTTGAAGTAACTCGACAAAATTATGTAATAATTGCATATTTTAAATTTCAAACGATTAAAATGCATTTGAAACTTTTTTCCCCATTGACCGTAATGTAATGGAATACTTCTGATTGCCCCTGTAATTGATCTATGCATCCGAGTTTCATAAAATTTGATATGACTCGACAAAATTATGTTATAATTATGTATTTTAATTTTCAAACGATTCGGTTGGGTAGTTTTTGCGTTGTTATATACGGACAGACAGACGGACAGACGGACGGACTTAACAACCACTATAGGTGCTACGTATTATATAATTACGAATGCACCTACAAGTTGTCATTGAGCTTGCACAGTACACCCCATAAAATATCAAATTGTAGCTCAAAATTTGATTTTTTCTTTCATTTATGACACCGATATATAGATTTCAAGTAACTTTCTCATTAAAATAGCAAAAACCGTGCAGCGAAGGGTTAATGGGAGATTAAAACTACTGATAAAGTCAACTTAAAGAAAAGGATAGCTTATTACTTTGAATTTGAGAATTAAAGATGGATCAAATCAACGGGTGATTCTGGAGTAGATGAATATGCAGGTTTTCCAAATGGAGATTTATGGAATGGGGAATAAAGGTATGTTTACTTTATATGAAAACAATTAAAGTTAATAAAGCCTTTGTTTATTCGAAAATAAAGAAAAAGATAGTGATTTTTTTTAACTGTTTTAGTTATTTTTCAATTGTTTTAAATGTTTTCATACTGTTAAAGTAAAGGTAACATTGAAGAAATTGCATACATTGAACAAATTATACAATTTTTTTTCAATATAATAGATATTGTCGATTAAAGGTACCTATTTAATAATAATGAATGATATTGATAAAACTAGGTAATTGCATACGATTGCACGCAATTTATCCGCGAAAATACGCCTTGAATTCAGACATTTTTCTCCGAGAAGGACTTCTGTGGCTCCGTGGGCGGGGGAAAACATTGTTGTGTTTCGAGTGTGAAATTGTAATTTTAAACACTTAAGAACTCAAAATCTAAAATTTTCCGGGAGGGGGGGCCCTCTGAACCTCCTGGACCACCCTCTGAATTCAACACTGCTCGAAACGAATTGTAAATTTAAAAAAACTTTAAATGAAAATACTGGAATACACGTATATTGTTTAAGAGTCCTGTTTCAACAGTAAAACAAAAAATTTGAACTTTAGTTAAAATAGGACAGTGGAGTTAAATATTCAACTAAAAACAATACTAATCAAAAGATTCCAGTGATACTTTCATAGCTGCAAAAGATTTTTGGTGCTTTCATCTATTGCCGATCGTATGAATATCAGAAATATATAGTGACGTAAATCAATCATTTAATCTTAGGATTGTTTGTTTCTTTTATGTATTTAATCTCTTTCAAAATTAAAATTTTATGAATAAAATTGTATAAAAAAATCATTTTAACTTTTAAAAAATAATATCGTTTATGTTTTTATAAAAAGCTGTTTAGAAAAATCAATTTATTGCTGACAGCCATTCAGTAAAAAAAAGCTATTATTTTCTAAATCTAAAATCTAATTTAGAACATGACATATTTCTAGAATGTTTTAAATAATAAACAGAGAAGTTAGAAAGAATAAGCATTAGATGTTTGTCTGTTTCCTAATCTTCTTCTTGTATTGTTTTTTCTATACAGTTTTAACATTAATTTGGTGCTGCTATGTATTATCAACATTCTTAAATTACTATTTCTATGATACAGGTTTTCAAACTTTTAGACTGAAATCGTTTAAAACTAAAAATTCCGAAAGACAGTTTTCATGTTATGCAATCATAAACGCTCTAATAATCTATATATTTAAAACACCTGGCTGTTTTTTTGGTCATCAGCCCTGAGCTTTCTACTGGCCCGATTTTGATAATTATTTTTTTAAATGAAAGCTGTTTACGTGTAGATGTGCCCATTCTGGCTAATTTTTAATTTATTTCAATTTTTATATTTTATTTTTAATTTTAAAAGCTTTTACATGACATTTCTTCAAAACAGTGGCAACAGGTTAAGCTGTTCTCAAAATTTATTTTGTTTCATTATTTTCCACCAATCAGGAGCTTGGTCTCATCGGTGAATGTATAATCGCATTTCAAACAAACAAACAAACAAAAAAACGAATAAATAAAGGTTTTCGTTAAATTTAATCATAATAAAATGATTGCACATACCTGAAATACCCAGATTATTTACTGAGTAATATTATTAAGTATTATGTAAGTAAAATAACAGAAGATAAACTTTAATAAAATATAATATCTAAAGTGAAATTTTGTCGATGGAGAAAATGTCGTCATAAAGAAACCAGATAAATTTATTCCATGAATATAATATACATTGTTACTGCTGTGTCCGTAATGATGTCATATTCACTGACTTTAATTCCTGCATCTAAATAAAGTGAACTTCTATTAATTTAAAGGTCCGTGGTGTGCACAAATGAAAATATTTCTATAAACTGCGCCATTTCTATTTAATTATAATGAATATTTTATGAAACTAAAGAATTCTTGAATAACTGCATAAATCACGCTTTTATTTAAAAAAAGATTGAGTATTTCTGAAGGTATGTAAACGTCATTTTAGAAAAAAAGGAATAAAACCTGTGATATGCCGGTATTACTATATTTTTATCTTACATAATAACAAACAAGTTGGAAATTGCACGTGAAGCGTAGCAAATGAGGTGCGTTCGTACGATAACGAAATCTTAAAAATATTATTCTCATATATCAATCTCATAAAATTTTAAATAGTGAATTACAATTAAAACGCTCATCAAACAATGTTCTCCCTATACCATTATGTAACGGGATACTTTTGTGTGGCTTTGTAAATCAATAAAAAATTTCTTTGCACCACAAATTATGTAAAATGTATATTATAATATGTTATTTATTGTTGCATATAAATTTTATTAAGTTCGAATGAGTGTAACACCATTAAAATGCATTTGAAACATTTTTTCCCATTGACCGTAATGTAACGGAATACTTTTGATTGCCTCTGTAATTGATCTATGCATCCGATTTTCATAAAATTTGAAATAACTCGACAAAATTATGTAATAATTATATATTTTAAATTTCAAACGTATAAAATACATTTGAAACTTTTTCCCCATTGACCATAATATTAATTGAATACTTTTGATTGCCCCTGTAATTGATCTATGCACCCGAATATCAAAAAATTTGAAATAACTCGACAAAATTATGTAATAATTATGTATTTTAAATTTCAAACGATTAAAATGCATTTGAAACTTTTTTCCCCATTGAACGTAATGTAATGGAATACTTTTGATTGCCCCTGTAATTGATCTATGCATCCGATTTTCATAAAATTTGAAATGACTCGACAAAATTATGTAATAATTATGTATTTTAAATTTCAACCGATTCGGTTGGGTAGTTTTTGCGTTGTTATATGCGGACAGACAGACGGACAGACGGACGGACTGAACGACCACTATAGGTGCTACGCATTACATAATTACGAACGCACCTAAAAATAATTAAAATCATTTCATTGTATTAAGTTATTGTTTAAAATAAAAAAAAATCTGCATTTCAGCAACAAATATAAAAATTTTATTCTTTTTAATAACAGAGATATCTTTTTTTTTTTTTCGTTGCCATAGCAATAAAATTAATTTTTACAAGTTCATGGAGGATACAAACCAATAAATAAATTAAATTTATTGCAAGTGCTATAAATGTGTAGTGGGTTGGTTGGGCAGTTTAGTAAGTCCCTGTTTCTATTATAAATAAAATGTTTCATTGATATTATAATTATTGTATAGTTATCAAGCGATATTTAAACGGAGAAAAAATAAACTATCCAGATATTTTTGAATTCGTCTTCCGGGGTATAATATTAACTTCCTAAATAATTCGGCATTTAAATAATATTTAAGGTTTAAAAACCGCATTAAAAAAAGATTTGTAGCTGATGTTAAGTTCAACATAATAATTTATGAGTTGTTTTCCTTATTTTTGTTATTTTCTGAAGTTTGTGTATCTTCATCATGAAAAGTATGTTATCCCTATTTTAAGAGGTGGCAATTGTTTATTTCACTCAGTATTTTACTGTCTATATAAGATTGATACATATCACACCTAACGTATATTCTTTTCCGTCGAGTTTCGACGGGTGCAGCTAGTTAATATAAACTTATTTTGTCTACACTTATGTGGTAGTAGCTTGTGGTACACGGTGTCAGCTTATTAAATCCCCATCTACGGAGTTTTTCATTTAAACAGGTGAATAGATGTTTTACTACCGTTACACTGTGGATAAGAAAAACAAATATGAAAGAAAATGCCAAAAAATATGTATATATATATAGTATTCAAATACAGTATTTTAATACTAAAAAATTCGAATGCAGAATTTTTCGTAATACTGATCGATTCGAGTGGAAGTGGAACAAAATATATTATCAATATGGAATTAGAAAGGAAATCTATCGTAGTACAAAAGATGCATTAAACATTCTCCTAAATTGAATTTTGTTCATTTTTTTAATTATATATATATATATATATATATATATATATATAGAAAAGAAAAAGAAACGTATTTTTAATTCTCGGTATAAAGGTAGAAGAAAATGTTACTTTTTATTGTTATATGAATGACTCTTGATTAGATTGAAATAGCTTTCTTACTGTTTAATAACTGTAGAGCCGAAAAATGTTTTTTCTACTATGGGCTCTGTTCAGCAAAATTCCGATCTATTCGCTTCATGGGCTATATCTTTTAGTTGCATTTTCGCTTAGAAAATGCAGCTTTTGATAACAAATGTTTAACATGATTAGTATTCAACGGCAATTTTGTGTTTTATATTATTAATGTTTTTTATTTGGCTTTTTTGAAATTTTTACTATTCAAATTACTTATTTTGTTTCATTTTTTTAAGTACTTGTGCTGTGTGATTTTAGTCGATTTAACGCTGTGCAAGGCCCCCCCCCCACCAGTGGCCGAGAGGTTCTGACCTACAAACTGGTAGACGGTAGGTGCTGGGTTCGAACCCAATCGCGACCGTCGGCCTAACCGTTCGGAGTTTTCCGTGGTTTTCTTCGAACCTTGCGTAAATACGGGTTAAGACCCCCCACGGAGGGCATCCCACCCCTTAGGGCCTATATCCCATGGTGTAGATAATTGGCGGACATACATACAACAACAACAACATTAACGCTGTGCAAACATTTTGCAAATTTTAAAAAACAAAACAAAACATAGCACATGGCCTATCAAGATATCGTAATTTTAGCATCTATGATTTGACTTTTTGGATAAAATAAGTCGATGCATTTCTTTCTAAATTTGCAATATGATTGGTTTTCAGGCAAAAGATAAAAGACTTTCACAATGGAAAAATCAGTAATGTCTATTGATACATATCGATTATAGATGGCAGCACAATACAAAGTGTTTTACTTTAATGCTATACGAAGGAAAAAAATCAAAGCGAATGATTTCTGATGGTGAATATACCCAACATTTCTGTTTAGTAATTTAAATAGAGCATTCCCGGGTCAATTTGTACGATATTTATTTTAAATTACTGTTATTATTAACTTTTGTTTTTTGAAACGCTATATTATATTAATTAACACACTTTACTGAACAACTTTTAATAAGAGTATTTATAGACAGTTAATTTTTAAAGTATAGAACTATTACTTGTTACACAATTTCATTCATAAAATATTAACACGAAATATATATTACGATTCAAGGGTAAAAAAGCCCCACCAGTGGCCGAGAGGTTGGGACCTCTCAACTGGTAGACGGCAGGTGCTGGATTCGAACCCAATCGCGGCTGTCGGCCAAACCGTTCGGAGTTTTCGTGGTTTTCTTCGAACCTTGCGTAAATACGGGTTAGGTTCCCTTAGAAAGACCCCCACGAAGGGCATTCCCCCCTGGTCCCATATCCCTAGCGCAGATAATCGGACGTCAAAAATCAATCAATCAATCAATCAATCAAGGGGAAAAAAAAGATGAAACAATTGTTTAATGTATCCATATACTCACAAAATCGATAAGAGATGGCAGCACCGAAGGACAATCAGGATCCTTCAGGATATAAATCAGGGGGCCGGCGCTAAATTCCACAACGCTTAGGGTTAAACAAACTGAAGCTCCTCCCATACTAATAAGCGAGCGTCATCTACTGGGGAATTGTTTAATATGGGTTTTGCAGGGCTCTTTAAATTAATTTAAAATTTCTTTTTGCTCCAATACATTCAAACCATTATTCACTATAAAGATAATAATAATTATAATATATTCTTTTTGTTACTGCCCATAACATTTTCATTTTATGATATGCCATCATAAGTTAGTAAATGAAAAAAAAAAGGGTAAAGTTAATAATAATTATTATTATTATAATAAAAGAGAGAAAGGGGGGATATATTTTAATAGTAAATATTTAATTTATATGCTTTAACATTAAAGTTATGTTTCGAACCCTACTTAGGACTAGCCACTTTTAATGTTAACAAGTTTTTTTTTTTTTTTTTTTATTTGTTATTTATTTATTGTATTGCTTAAAAGAATTTATTTTAGATTCACTAGTTTACAATGCCATGCAATAATTAAAAGAAAAAAAAATAGGGCTAATCTGAGAAAATTCCATGTTTAATTATTATTATTATTTAGGAATTCAAAGCAGAGCTTTATTTTATTCATTATTTTTACATCTCATTAAAAAAAAAACACTTTAATTGAAGAAATCCCATAGAATTTCCTTTTCATTCTAATATTATCAATTACTTTCAAATACCTTTATCCAAGTCTTACTTAATTATTTGATTGATTTTTTATAAATAAAATAAGCAGATTTATACAAAAGTATTTATAAAAGAATTATCTTAACCCTTTTGAATAATTTACCGTAGAAAATAAATTATTTTATACCCCCCCCCCCCCCAAAAAAATGTACAATTTATTTAACTTTTTCATGATAAATGTATTCAAATTCAAGATATATATATATATATATATATATATATATATAGTATTTAAAGGTAATATACTCTTATATTTGAGGTTAAAAAAATAGTAAAAAGGTTAGTTATTAAATATATTTAAAAATAAAACTCAAATTTGGTGTAGTACAGAATTTGAATAACACTTATGTGTATTGGAAAGTAAGTTATAGCTAAAATTATTAGACAATAAGTACTACATATTTTTTTTATCTCTCTTTCTCTTTTATCAAACATAAATTCAAACAATTACAATAAAAAATAAGAATCTAGGAGATTCTCGAAATTGAACTTTTCTTATTATTTATAAATTGAAAAAAAAGATCTTATTTGAATTCTTCATATTTATAATAATCGAACATGATTTTTCAATTAATGCATGACATTAAAATTAGTAAATCCCAAATAATTTTTCTTTAAAGTAAAAAAAAAAAGAAAAGAAAGAAATAACAAATAAATAAAAAATGTTAATATTAACAGATGTTGGTCTTAAATCAAAATAAATCGGTTTTTCTTTTCCTTCCCAGGCTTTTAGGAAAAAAACTTTTTATGCATACATTATATTCTGGTCCATATACACAAATATACCTGAATAAAACTTTAATGTAAAGCATATAGATGAAATACTTGATATTAAAATGTATTTCCCCTCGCTCTCTTTTTTAACTTTAAAGGATTTTTATGCAAATTCACTAGCTTATGATGTTATATTATAAAATGAAAATTGTATGGGTAGTCACAGAAATAACTACATTATTATCATTATTATTATTTTAAGTATATTATGAAAAACGTTTTGAAAACCTTTGAACATTTGTTTTGAATGTCTTAGTGGTTATGAAAAACTACTAAGAAGGAAAAAGAATTGTAAAATTAATTTGGATTTAAATTTTAACAAGATTTAACAAAAACCTTCTTACTACTTTTTTAAGTCGAAATGTAAGAGTATATGTATGTTTTTTATGTAACACGATCTCAAATAGTTATTTATAAAAATTAGTTAAATAAATTGTTCATCTTCGTTGTTGTTTTTTACATTAAAAAAATCATTTACATAACTAAATAACATTTGGATAAAGTATTTGAAAATAACTGATAGCTAAAATTATTTGAAATTATCTGTTATTATTATTTTTTCCCTCTATTTTTCTTTTATTAAATATAAATTCAAAATATCAGAAATTCAGTTTAAAACGCCCACTTTGACACTATTTTCTGAAATATTTACAAAAAAAAAAAAAAAAAAAAAAAAAAAAAAAAAAAAAAAAAAAAGATGGGAAATGAGTGTCATTAACTAATTTCTGAACAACAACACCTGCTATTTTCATACATTTCCGACAAAAATAAATTAAAACTTATGTCATAAAGTTCCTTTTGGATTTAAGAGCAACCTTATCAATATACAAACTAATGAATTACAAAAAAGCTTTCCTTTGGTTTCTTAAGTAATAAAAATTATTAAATGTGATTTTTCTATGAATAGCCGTACTTTTTTTTTTTTTTTTTTCAATTTATTGCACGACATCAGAAACTAGTAAATCTGAAATAATTTTTTTTTAAGTATATAAATAATTGAATAAATCAAAGTAATAAATAACAGATAAATAAAACCTGTTAATATTAACAGGTGCTAGTTCTAAATCAAGATACACATACATTCATAAATAAAACTTCAATGTTAAAGCATATAAATTAAATATTTGATATTAACATATATCCCCCACCTCTCATTTTTTATTTTTATTTATTTATTTTCTTTTAAAGAAATTTTATTTCAAATTAAAGTGCCTTATGGTTTCATATCATAAAATAAAAATTTTATGGGTAGTCAGGGAAAGGACATCTAATAATAATAATAATAATTAATATTACTATTTTAAGAATATACAAGAGTGCTTTTAATTCATTGTTCAGAAAAAAAATGTAAAATTAATTTTAAAAATGCTTCAACATGTCGTCATTTTAGGATTAACCAGTAGATGGATCTCGTTTCTATTATGGGAGGAGCCTGCAGTTTGGATATCCTGGAGCGTTGTGCGATTTAGCGCTCACCATATCTCCCCTACTGTGACAAATTGGATGGAGGGGGGTCAAAATAAGCGGTCAGTTTTGGAAGGAAAGTTGAATAGTGTCGGATTTTTCTTGCTACACTATTTCACTTTTAGGTGATGCTGCTTTCATTTCCGTAATAGCTGAAATGGGTTGTCAGTGAGGGGGTTAAACATGTTAGATATGTTTGTTACGTCATCAAGTGGTTTTTACTTCTTATTTTTATATGTATTTGTATTAATGTTTTTCTAAATTATCTCTTCTTTCATTATTTAACATAAAAATTACATCTATTTGCATAATTTGGCTTGTTTCACGATTGAAATAATTTGGCAAAATTGGTCGACAGGATAATCACGTAGTAAAAGGAAATCCTTTATAGATAATAAAAAATCGACACGAAACACAACAATTCTTGAAAAATCGCGTTAAAAATCTCTAAAATTATATTAGATTAAAAGTTTGAAATCAATTTTTACTTCCAAATATCAAAAAACCATAAAACTCGACAAATTTCTAAAAATTGCATTGAAAAATACATTAAAAATCAATATTAAAAAATCACAGGGGTCAAAATTTATTCTAATAGGGTAAAACGTTGTAATTGGAAATATCTCATGAATGACAAAAATCCGACATCAAACGCAAAAAATCTCGAAAAATCGCATTAAAATTAGTTGAAATTCATAAATCTTAACAGCTAAAATTTAATACATTAGCCTGAAAGTTTTAAACAAAATTCCTTTTACTAATGTCGAATAATAGCGGCAAAATTTACATTAAATAATTCATTAAAAATCCAAACATCGTTGCACGAAATCCAAATAAATTATATTGAAAAGAGAACAAAATTCACTAATTTAGGTCGAAAGAATGAAACCGCTTTCCTTTTCGCTAATGTCGAAAAATCGCCTCGAAACCCACTAAAATTCGCATACGAATTAAATTTAAAAAACTGAAAATCGGCCTTCAAGGTGTAAAATTTCATACATAACTTCGTGCAGCGGTCTCTCCAGAGCATCGCTAATACTTTAAAAATTTTAACATGCGTTATAAACTACCTGAAAGTGTAAAACAGATCTCCTTGTTACATTTCCTAATTTTGTTCGCGCCCCTCCTTTCATGCACCCTGAAATGTGTCACACCATTCTTTGTTTACATTTTTTATCATGTATTGTAAACCATTTTAAAATTTAAAATAAATCACATTGTTATATTTCCAAATTTTAACAAAATCGCGTTCTGTTAGTTCCATTTTTCACCACCAGCTAGCGCACTCTATTCTTCAAAAAATTTATCAAAACGATACTCTGTTAAACAACCTATCAGGTGATATATTACTCGAGGGGGTAGCGGTCTTAAGCAAGAATTTAAGATATTTTATGAAATTGCTATTCGAAAATAGTGGTAACTAATTTTTTGACATTTTAGGTAAATTTCGCAAAAAAAAACTACTACTTATTGCATTCTCAACAGCTCAAGATTATGATAGAACAACTATGGAAAAAATAAATGCTAAACGCAAAAAATCTTGAAAAAGCGTTAAAATTCACATTGAAAATCGCATTAAAAATCATTTAGGGCTAAAAGTTTGAAAAGGTTTTCTTTTTATCAATCTCAAAAAAAAAAAAAAAAAAAAAAAAAAAAAAGAAAGAAAGAAAAAACGGAAAATTAGAAAAAACACTAAGAAACGCATTAAAAGTTCGTTAAAAAATCAAAAATCGCTGTACAAATTCCGAATAAACTTTGCTGAAAAGAGAAAAAAATTGCTATTTTGGGTTAAAAGAATGAAACCGTATTTCTTTCACTAATGGGATAAAACTGAAAAAAAAAAAAAAAAAAAAATCGCTTAAAAATTTTTTTAAAAAAAACTAATCAAAAAGTTGAAAATCGGGCTTCGAGGTGCAAAACTACATGTATAAAAATACCTTCCCTCCACATTTTGTAACTCTACGTACAGAAGACTCTTCAGAACAGCGTTGACACACACACAAACTTGTCTCTTTACTATTATAGATTTTAAAAAATAGCGTTCTATTAGTTCCATTTTCCACCACCAGGTAGAGCACTCTATTCTTCAAAAACTTTAACAAAACCATACTCTGTTAAATAACCTATCAGGTGATATATAACTCGAGGGGGTAGCGGTCTTAAGCAAGAATTTAAGATAGTTTATGAAATTGCTATTCGAAAATAGTGGTATCTAAATTTTTGACATTTTAGATAGATTTCACAAAAAAATACTATTTATTGCATTCTCAACAGCTCAAGTTTTTGATAGAACAACTATGAAAAAAATTAGATGCTAAACGCAAAAATCTTTAAAAAACGTTAAAAATCGCATTGAAAATTGCATTAAAAATCATTAAAATCTAAAAATCGTAACAAACACAAAATTTAGGGCATTAGGCTAAAAATTTAAAACGATTTTCGTTTTATTTATCTCAAAAAATAGCCGCAAAATGAGAAAAAAACACTAAAAATCGCATTAAAAATTCGTTAAAATTCAAAAATCGCTGTACAAATTCCGAATAAACTTTGTTGCAAAGAGAAAAAAAAATGCTATTTTGGGTTAAAAGAATGAAACCGTATTCCTTTCACTAATGGGATAAAACCGCAAAAAAACGCTAAAAATCGCCTAAAAAAATTATTTAAAAAAATCTAAATAAAAAATCGAAAATCGGGCTTCGAGGTGCAAAACTACATGTAAAAAAGTACCTTCCCTCCAAATTTTGTAACTCTACGTGCAGCAGTCTCTTCAGAACAGCGCTGACAGACAAACATCCTTCTCTCTTTATTATTATAGATGTTATACAATATTATTTATATTAAGTATCTTTTCCCCCTTGGTAGATTTCTTGTATTTATAAAAATTATTAAATTTTCTTAAATTTCATCCTAAAGAAAATTTGACTTTAAGACTTACAATTTTTCTTCCATTACACAAATTTCTTTAACAATTTAATTGGAAATTTATTTTAAAATTAATATATAGACAAACATTTCTTCTAATCACTTCACTTATAATTATTTTTAAAATCTTCTTTGATCATATGAATATGTTTAATGAGGCAGAAATATTTAAACTTTTTTAACACTTTTATAAAGAATATTGCATTAAAAAAAAGAAAGAAAGAAATAAAAAATTATTATCAGTTTATCATTATAAACATTAGAAATGGACTAGCGATTTTTTTAATTAAATATGCAAAGAAATTTTTTTGGTTTGCTCATTTTTTTTTTTTTAGCTTTTTCAAAATAAATATATAATAATAATAATAACTGTTACCTTTATAAAATTTTATTTTTTTAAATATCATCACCTTTTAAATTTTTTTTATTTGTAATAACAGATTTTTGTGAGTAAAATTTATTGAAACCTGAGCATATAATTTTTTTAATGAAAAATATTATTTATCAATTAAAGTTATATTTATTATTTAAAGTTTATGTAATGTTATCATTATTTTAATTAATTTTATTTTCACTTTTCGAATGTCCACGCTCGCATTTTTGCATATTTTAGGTTGAGAATTTTTGGCTTTACCAATGCACGTTAAAAAACTTTTTAATGTTTTAAATTATTTATGGACATTTTGCAAATATATTACCAAAAAAAAAAAAAAAAAAAAAAAGAATAATCATACATCAGTATTTTAATCCTCATCACCCCAAAATCTTCACATGGCAAAATATTTTTTTTTTTTTTTTTTTTTTTTTTTTTTTTTTCTAGAGTGAGAATTTATTAGATTTCCATTTACTTTTATAATTTTTATTGTTTATATTCTACTCAAATCCATTTTCGCTCACAAAACACAAGTTTAAAAACATTTTAATGTTTTAAAAATTTCCTGCTCATTTTTGTTAATTTACCGTAAAAAACAATAATCCTTCTTATACTCTCCCCCCCTCCTCAATTCTTCACATAGTAGAAAATATTTCAAATTTTAAAAAAGGCAAGGCATCTTCTTTTTTTTTTCCTTTTGTTTATTATTTTTATAAATATATAGTTATATTATCATTTTTTTAATATTAGAATTTTGAAAGAGAAAATAATGATACTAAAAATAACTACCGTAATCTCGGGTGTATAAGCCGCGGATCAAACAATTCTTTTTCGACCCAGAAATCTTATTTTGTGATTGAAGAGAAATATTTACTGTGATCTAACTAGTTATATTTGTTTCTTAAAAAATTCTGGGTCGAAAAAGAATTGTGTTGTCTGCGGCTTATACACCCGAAATTACGGTAGATCAAAAATTTCAACTATTTCATCTAACTATACTAGTTTAAGCGATGCAATTACAAACAGGATATTTATTTGAATTTTTCATGTAATTACATCGATACAAAAACTAGTCGTTGGGGGCCACCGTAATACTTACCCATCATGGATATGTATATGAAAATAAAACATGTGAGAACTATTTATACAATGCATTGCAATTCATAAACAAAATTTAAATATTGTTAATATACATAGTAATGCTCTATTAAAGAACTGCTGATGTACCAATTTCTACCAATTATATAAAACGCCAAACTACTCAAGTAGTACCGAACTGCGTAAAAGAAACATCCTTATAACTCCAAAAATAATAACTCTATTAACTGACAATTAACTGCATCGGATTAAGCGTCTCATTTCCAATTAAAATATACCTCTGAATTAAAATTTGAATGAAATACAGGGTCATGAAAAATCGAAGAATGCGGAAAACAGGATTACAAATATCTCGGCAACTAATAATCCGATTGACTTCGTTCTATATGCAAAATGTGTGTTATTTTATTGCCTTTTACGTCCATTCCTTAGAACAAAAAAAATCGAAAATTTTTATATACCTTTCATCAGAACGAATTTTTCGAGAGTCCGAAAAAAATAGTTCCGGATAATCGAGGTTGCTGATATTAAATAGGGTTCGTCCCATTCTTACATACTAACTACATACAAAATTCCAAGTCTCTATCTCAATTCGTTCGGGAGATAGAGCGTTTACAGACAGACAGACAGACGGACGGCAAAATTTTTTTTTCTAAAAATATGTTTTTCGGAATCTCCACTATCTAAAACGTGTAAATCGGTCAAAAAAAATTTTTCGATTTTCAAAACGATTGCAAGACTTACCCTATACTACGTATGATGGGTAAGTAATAATAAAAGCAATGCGTAACAGCACCCGGTATTAGAATAATGAAATTATATAACACATGATCAATAACCTCAAATGTAAAATTTGTGCGAAACCGCATAAGAAATGTTGTGCCATACAATTTAGAACTTAGCCGAGTTGAGAAGATAAGCTATAAATTCCTTCCCAGTCTCCTCCTTTCATCCTTTCCCACCTTCTATATTGAGAGTTCTAAATGGACTGATCCGTTACATAGTGCGCTTGCGCTACTCTTCAAAAGAGCCACTACTCCACTTTTCTTAGTCAGCGAGGATAACTTACTGCCGTATAGGCGATCACTCGTTATTTAAAATACACAAGAAAATTGGCGACAACAAAGGAAACACATACTTTTCAGTAAACAAAAGGTCTCTTAATTTTAGTGGTTTGAGTAGAATATTTTATCAAAATCTTAATTTGTTTATTGATGTTTGTAATCTTTCAGATTCAGCCCGTATAGTTTGTTTTCATATTTATGCAGCTGATTTCTTTCCGCCCCACTCCCTTTTTATAGAGCTGAACATATATCCGTCAGCTTATAGGGAAAATCTATTCTTGAGTTATTTTAGATGGAAAATTTAATGCTTTATTTCTTAAATCTTTGTGAATGCTTGAACAAACATGTCTATATAACTTTTAAGGTAGTTCTATACGCTGGTGAAAATAATATCCGATTTCAAAACTTTCCTATGCACTAAAAAAAAGGTATAATAGTAAAACTAATATATATACAGGGTGTCCCTAAACAAATGGTATATACGCTAGGGGGTGATAGAACACATCAAGACGAGTAAATAGGAAACCAAGGGTCCCAAACGTTTTCCAAAGGAGATGGCCGCCATTAAAGTTTGGGGTCCAAAATTTCAAATACACATAAAAAACGGAAAAATTGGTCGATTGATTTGCGGTTTTCACTAAAATTAATTATTGTTTATGTTGGTATTTTCTTGACAATAAATTATAAAGATAAATTTCGAAAAATGCCGATAGAGGGCGCTTTAGACTTTGAAGTAATGAAAAACTATTTTTTGCCTCGATTTTTTGCATCTCATTAAATGGTTTCGTAAGCTTAGACTTAAACTTAAATTTTGAGCTCAAAATCTGAATAGTTGGAAGCGATTAAGTAGCACAAACTTAACTGTGTTCAGAGGGTTTAAATTTCAAATGACTATAAAAAACGGAAAAATTGGTCGATTGATTTGCTGTTTTCACTAAAACTATTCTTTATGTCGGTATTTTATTGAAAATAAATTATAAAGATAAATTTCCAAAAATGCCGATAGAGGGCGCTTTAAATTTTGGAGTAACGAGCAACTACTTTTTACGTTATTTTTTGCATCTGATTAAATGTTTTCGTAAACTTAGACATAAACTTAAATTTTGAGCTCAAAATCTGAATAGTTGGGAGTTGTTAAGTAGCACAAACTGAACTGTGTTCAGAGGGTTCAAATTTCAAATGATAATAAAAAACGGAAAAATTGGTCGATTCGTTTGCGGTTTAAAATAAAACTATTCTTTAAGTCAGTATCTTCTTGAAAATGAATTTTAAAGATAAATTTCAAAAAATTCCGTTAGAGGGTGCCTTAAACTTCAGAGTAACCAACAACAAATTTTAAATGTTATTTTTTGTATCTAATTAAATGCTTTCCAAAACTTGTTAAATGTTTTCGAAATCTTAGATTTAAACTTTGTTTGACCTCAAATTCTAATTCGTTGGGAGGGGTTAAGAAGCGCAAACTGAAGTGTGTTCAGGAGTTGAAATTTAACTCTCCCTCGAGCACAGTTCACTTTTGCGCTATTTAAACACTCGCAACGACTCAGAATTCGATCTCAAAATTTAAATCTAAGCATTTGAAAGCATTTAATGAGATAAAAAAAAAATAACGGTAAAAAATAGTTGTACGCTACTCCTATGTCTAAGGCGCCCTCTGTCGGTATTTTGTGAAATTTATCTTTAAAATTTATTTTCAAGAAAACACTGATTTAAAGAGTAGTTTTAGCAAAAACCGCAAACGAATCGACTAATTTTTCCGTTTTTTATAGTTTTCCGTTTCGTTTGAAATTCAAACCCTCTAAACACAGTTCAGTTTGTGCTACTTAACCACTCCCAACTATTCAGATTTTGAGCTCAAAATTTAAGTTTAAATCTAAGCCTACAAAACCATTTAATAATAATAATAATAATAATAAATAGTATTAGGATGGATTATTTTGTTAATTCAAAGTCTAAAGTGCCCTCTATCGGCATTTTTTGAAATTTATCTTTATAATTCATTTTCAATAAAATACCGACATAAAGAATAGTTTTAGAGAAAACCGCAAGTCAATCGACCAATTTTTCCGTTTTTTATAATCATTTGAAATTTAAACCCTCTGAACACAGTTAAGTTTGTGCTACTTAACCGCTTCCAACTATTCATATTTTGAGCTCAAAATTTAAGTTTAAGTCTAAGCTTACGAAACCATTTAATGAAATGCAAAAAATCACGGCAAAAAATAGTTTTTCATTACTTCAAAGTCTAAAGCGCCCTCTATCGGCATTTTTCGAAATTTATCTTTATAATTTATTTTCAAGAAAATACCAACATAAAAAATAATTTTAGTGAAAACCGCAAATCAATCGACCAATTTTTCCGTTTTTTATGTGCATTTGAAATTTTGGACCCCAAACTTTAATGGCGGCTATCTCCTTTGGAAAAAGTTTGGGACCCTTGGTTACGTATTTACTATTACTCGTCTTAATGTGTTCTATCACCCCCTAGCGTATATACCATTTGTTTAGGGACACCCTGTATATATATATATATTTTTTTTTTTCAAAGTGTTTTAGTGTTTTATCTACGGAATATTTTGTAATAAGTATTATCGGTAATAATTTTTATCACCTTATTTATTAAAAAATTTCACCACATAGTTATTTTTTGAGATTGTTTTTTATTTAAAATGTATATATGTATAATCTCCTGTGGAAAAACTGTTACCGTTATTTCTGATATATTCATAGCTGCCAACTTGTGCGGAATATTCATACCTCCAAAACTTTATCAAAGATTATAGCTAATTAAATCACCGAAATTCAACAATTTTAGCTTTTGAATAAGTCAAAACACTTTTTTAAATTTTAGTGCTAAAACGGTGGAGTACAAAATTTAGTCAAAATCTTTAGAGCCGTTTTTTAGTTAAAATTGGTTTGACCCAGCATGATTAAAAACTAATAAAAATCTCTCGAAAATATAACCTAGCCTAATAGTTTTCGTGTGCCAAAAGACGTTTGTATACAAAATTTAGTTATAATCGATTGAGCAGTTTTTTAGTTATAATTAGAGTGACCCTATATCATTATGACCCAAAATGATCCATTAATCGAATTTTCTTGAACACGTGACTTAGCCCAATGATTTTCTCATGCCTGAAAACAATAGTATCTAAAGTTTAGTCAAAAGTTTAGTCCAATCGAATTTTCTGTAGTATGTGATTTATTCCAATGGTCCTCTCGTAATCTAAAATGGTAGAATACAAAATTTAATCAAAATCGTTAGAGCTGATTTTTAAATAAAATTGTTTTAAACAATAATGACCCAAAAATGACACGATTTCTGGAAAATATGATCTGGCCTAATAGTTTTCTCGTCCCAAAAAACGGTAGGATACAACATTTCATTAAAATCAGTCGGGCCGGTCTTTAATTATAAATGGCTTGTTACTGATAGCATGAAACTTCCAATCTACAGAGTATTCAGTCGGTTTTATGTAGTTTATAGCAATTTTGTATATAAAGAAATCTAAATCATAAGTGAATTGTTTAAGAATGGACTTTAGGTGTGATTGTGATGGAATGCGATACTTAGTGCAGAAGTTCATGGAAGATCTAAAATGGGTATTTCCATTAATGTTTATTTCATTTATAATAAATAAATAAACAAAAAGATAAATAAAAATAATATTGCATAATAGGTGCAAAAACAGTTCAAATGAAATTCAGCTAAATATGCTTCATTAAAATATACAAAAACAAATTTATTATAAATTCAGGAAGAAGATGTATAAAAAAATCTTTAATTAACTAGAAATTCTGAATTAATTACATATATCCTCTTAAAACAAATTAACTTAAACTACACAAACAAAACTTTGTCTAATAATTTATACAAACGATGAACAATATTGACAGAACATATTTTATTTATAATTATAAATCGTATAATACTTAATAAAGTATAACCAGATCTTAAAAACTTTTTTACGTAAATCTGTTAAAAGTAGACCGCATAATGTGTCTGTTTAATGCAAATTTGCCATAAAACTGACAGCAACATAAGCACGTTCAAAAGGTATATTTAAAAAAAAGTACTGTTTAAAATCACGCGAAATAATGTAAATTGTATCAAGCAAAATCTTGTTTTGATTAAACACGATCCATGATTTTTTAACTCAACATCGCGTTATCAACATTTCTTAGATTGAAAGCAGATTTTGTCGCAAACCTCCTCTTTTCTTCTGGCTCCGCTACTATAGGAACACATTAAGAATCATTATACTCCCTCTGTCCCAAAATAGTTGCGACATTTCAAGTAGGCGGAGTCATAAGTAACTTTCGATGCAGTTTAGTAAACCATCACTAGCAAAATTATACTAAAATTATATTAAAAATATATAAAGATTTGCACTAGGCGTCAGAAGCAATGTTAACTCGAATTTAAAGTAAAAGAAATATTAATTTATAAAATTCTCTAAAAATTGAAATTCATAATGTTGAGCGCTACGCTGCACTGGAATGTTTGATACGATATTTGAAAAATTGTAAACTAAGCCTTAATGTCATAAATGTCTAAGTCTTAATGTCATAAGATATCCCAATAAAACGAAGACAATCACTGCGAAGATTATCATATGCTGTTATAATTCGCAAATCAATATTACACATGATTGTCAAGGCGGAAATTTTTTTAGCATTCGTCATTAAGCAAAGTCTAATAGAAAAAAAATGAACTCGACAGAATTCGATTTTGTTTGCAGCATGTTTACGCTAAAAGATACTTTTCAGAAATGTTGTAATAAAATGTTCGTAAATGAATTCAAGATTGATTAGCTTGGAGATAGTTTTATGTGATTACTGTTAAAAAAGTCTGCAAAAATGGGACGTGGCTTAAGAGTGTGTGAACCGGGATTTTTAAAACTAATTAATTACTTATTTATGGAATGATTGAGGGAATGTTAGGTACGTAAATATTGTTGATTGATAGTATAGCTCTCGGAAAAATGTTCAAACAAAATCATAAAGTCATATATATGAATAATCAGTACAAAAATATTCAAATGTCGCAACTAATTTGGTACAGAGGGAGTATTATTTTAATAAATGTAAAATAAGACTTACAATTTTTTTAAAAAATCCAGATTTGTCAATTCTACAATATAATTTTATATAATATGAAGTGCATACAACCACAGTTCACCATAAAAAGAAAGAGAGAGAGAGGAAGATAGTACTTTAAGAGGTAGATAAAATCTGTTTCATTCACACTTACTGTGAACCAGCTTTGTCAATCGATACCATATATGAAAAAGTACGTGAAAATAAGATTAGTTCACTGTGACCATAGATAAAACAGATTTTATGAATCTTTTAACTATAACTGGTCTATCTATCTCTGTCTCCCTCTTTTTTTCCCTTACAAAATAGATTTAATCGTGAACCCCTCATATATTTATTCGAGAATAAGTACTACTAGGTATAAATATATTCGAAAGCTTTACTGTCTATTATTATTATTATTATTATTATTATCATCAAAGAGCTTATTTTTACGGAAATCTTTTCTATTATGAATAATTTGCATTTCTATCCCTTCCAAGATTGACTTTTGTCCAAATAGGAATAAAAATGATTTTAGGAATACAAATAGTTTCGGCCACGTCCGAATACTTAGCAATATTTTTGCCGATAACGAATGTTTGCCGGAACAACTATTGTCATCTGAAAATAAATTCGAAAGATAAATGGTATGCATACGCTTTTTTATAGCAACGTCCAGTTTAATTAAGGGGGGGGAGACTGTACACGAGAAATAATTTCGGCTGTCTCCGTCTTTTGGATTAAAATAAATAAATTATGTCGAATATTTTAATTATATTTAACACATAATAATATGTATTTTGCGAATGTAATCTGACGTTCATCAATTAATTATAAATCTTATTATAACAATATTCACCAAACATCAGTTCTCCCTGCTAAGAACAATTGAACTATACAGTAAAAATTAATCTTGTCGAGTTGATTTCAATTATTTGTGCAAAAAATCTTTTGTGCGGATCATTTTTTGTTGTTATTTTATTTTTTTATATTATTGTAGGGCTATTTGCTATTTTTTTAAAGCCTGTGCACACTTACAGATACAACAGAGAAAATTGCTTAAAAAAATGTTTAGATGTGATAAATAAACAAAATTTCCTTAAAATTGTCGCATAAAATCAAAACGAATAAATATTAATTTATTGTGTATAACCGTGTTCGTTAAAAGAAAGATAAAATTTTTTTTTAAAATTAATTTCAATGAACATAACAATTCAATGAACAAGATAGAACATTGTTGTACAGTCGAATAAAAAGAAAGTTACTGGTACCGAACACTCAAACTTAATTTTTTTTCAGTAGCATTACCCAGTTTTAACTATAAATTTCAAATTATTGCTTCAAACTATGTCTAGATTCCAAATTTTAAGTCATTTGAATAATAAGTATTTGAATTATAAACATTCAAAATTTAGTGATTCATAAATAAATGTTAAATTACATTTTTATGTTTTTATCAATATCTTCTGAAATTATATTCTTAATGTGCTATTTTTTCTATTTTGCAAAAATACTATAATATCCAAATATAAATACATTCAATTTGAAATCTTTATAATTTTATCATATGAACTATGGAATTGATTTTCGAAAAACTTATGAATTGCAACCTACAGTTTTTCTAAATTAGATTTATTAAGTCCTGCTTTATGGAAATACAAAATTTCAAATTTTCTTTCCAAGTAGTTATCAAATTATGCTTAAAAAACGGCAAATGGTGGTTTAAAGCGCCGTCTGTGATAGAAGTGACTAGGTATTTTAAAATTTCTTATACAACCTGTATCTAGCAGTCCTCAATGACTGATTGAGTGGCGCCTAGTTAGTTAAGAAAGGAGATCTCTCGGACAAAAATCGAGTACCGAATTTCAATTTGGATACAGCCCCTAAAATATACTTGTTTTAAAATAATATTTTTCTCAAAACTTATCGTACGAATTGCATAAAAATTTCTTTTTAGTTTAATTGAAGAGTGTAGAATTCATTTATGCTGTATGAATTGGGTTCTGCTATTGGAAAAAACAAATGGGGTTTATTTTAATATGTAGATGGCCCTCTAAGCAAATTTTATATACATCCTTTGAAAGTAGACTTCTTTTCCAATCGTTTGGTACCAGTTACTTTATCCTAAGATATTTTTATGCAAAGTTAGTAAGGGTTTTTACTTTTTATTCCACAATAGTACCATTAACATATTATAAATATAAATACATCAATGTGAATTAGTGTAATTATTATGGGCTTCTATTAGTATGGAAACAAGAATTCGTAGTTAGTAGGGCGTGTTTAATTTTTTTTTTTTTTTTTTTTCTACGACGGTACGTTAGTAAACTAATCCAAAATAGAATCAAAGATTAAAATATATTCTACTCACACCAGCAAAAATTTAAAAATATATTTTATATTAAAAAAATGTGCTTCAGCAATTTAAAATTCAGGAATAAAGTTCATACTTATATAAACGAGTGAGCGCCTGTAATGGTAATAAGTCCTCCTCGTTAACTCTTTAAAAATAGATCTTAAGATGATCCCCCAAGTCCAGCTGAGAATCAACTTTCCTACACCTTACATATAATGTGAAGTCTAAGAAGAAGATAGGCTCTATAGATGATACTTTCTTTTCCTTTTCACTAATCTATTCCATAACAGACTTTTATAAAATAACACAGCGAGGGCTTTTTCTTACCGCCTGTATCTTTCAGAAAATCCGATTCATGAGTTTTATCAATCAATGTATTTGCAGATTATGTTTATTAAACTTACAAAATTAAATTAAAATTAAATGAATGAAGTTTCGCCCAGAAATGAGTATTTAGTGTAAAAACTTTTATAGCTCAAGCTTTCAAAGTTTCGAAAGAACAAAGGCTTTCAATATTATTGAGTAAGGGAGAATATTATTTTAATCCCTTGACTAGAAAGTTCAGAAGTGGAAAGTTCTGGGTTATAATTTGATATTTAGATATTATTTTTATTGTCGTTATTCTTACCAATAAGACAAATAAAAATTTTAAGACGAATTTACATCGCGATAATTTATTGATATTGGAAAATCAAATGCTGACGATTATTTATTTTTTTAAAATGGATGGTATAAAGTTAATTTTATTTCTGGAATAATTAGAGTAACAAATGTAATAATTTTTGTGCTAAATTACACAAGCGTTTTTATGATTTTTATTCTTTTTGTGGATTATATGTAATATAAGAAATTTTATTAATCTGAGGAGCCCCATATGTTAACTGAGTTTAATTCTATTAAAAATACATCTTTCATGATTAAAAGATAAAATATATCTTGAGTTTTTTCTCTACGTTACTACAGTTACAGCACTAATTATTTAGATTAACAATCCACAAAAACAAAATATAATTAAAACAGATTTTTATTGTTTATTTTATGTTAGTGGGTGGATTAAAACGCTGCTAAATAATATAGATCCATTTTTATTTTTAAAAAAATTAAATGATTTCGATGTCTGATGAAATGGAAAGAGTTGCATGTAAGGGGAAATTCAAACTGTCGATACAGTCAGGTTAAAGAGAATGGAGAGATAGCTTATTACTTACTTTGAATTTAAATGAATAAATCATCTGGTGAATTAAAAGTAAATGAATTCCATGATGGAAAGTGGAATAAAGATGTGTTTACATTTAAATGAATGCAATTAAAATTAATAATGGCATTTTCGTTTTTGCAGTTATTATTCAAACAATTACACACAATACAAAAACCCAAGTTGAAATGGAAAGAGTTGCATTTAACTCTTCAACGCACTGTGTGCCACATCTGGCATATACGTAAAAGCACTATCATTCTCATTATGTGCTATGAATTTGACCAATGGGATCGCTGTAATTCATCAAGGACAGTCCAAATCATAGCCGACTATATACTACCAGCCGAACCATTTCGCGAAAAACCTCCGAAAAAGTGAAGCTGGATTCAGCTTCAAACCCTGAACTATTTCATTGGACCACGTGTGAGTCCACGTGACGCAAACCCTGCCCAAATAAGCATTGAATAAGCTGCTTTCTGTTCTGTGCACATGTTTTCACACGTGTTTTCACACTTCATACATTAATTTCAAACAGACAGGCCTTTAGATATACTGGGCCATGGTCCAAATTATGGAATAACACTTGTTTTCTCCTTGGCAGATGGCTGCGTTTGACGAAAAATTTAAATTTATTCTTTAGGGGAAAAAAAGATTAAGCTATTAAGGAAGTTTTACTTTACTATTTGTTACTAAATATTTAAAAATATTAGTATAAAGCAAATTGCAGAGTTTTAAGCAGCTGAAATGAATTAATTTAAGCCCATTTAATTGCAAGATAGAGCAATAAATTATTCTAAAATCCTAACTGAGTAAACAGGCTACACGCTATAAAATATCAATTTTCAGCTGAAAATTTGAAATTTACTTTATTTATTTTATTTTTTATTATTTATTTATTTATTTATTTATTTATTTATTTGTTATTTTTTCAATAATAAGACCGATATATAGATTTCGAATATTTTTTTTTTTCGTAAAACAGAAAAAAAAGAAAAAACGTGCAATGAAGGTTTAATGGGAAATTTAAACTTCCACCTAAAGAAAACGAAAAAAGGATACCTTATTTCTTTGAATTTAAATAAGGACGGATTAAATTATCTTGTGATTATGAAAAAGAAAAATGCACAGTTTTTTAAAGATAAATTCGTAGAAAGTCCAATAAAGGTACGTTCCCCTTTATATGAATGCAATTAAAGTTAATAAGCCTTTATTTACTTGAAAATAAAGGGGAAAAGATAATGTTTAAAGTATTTTAATTAAAAAACTAAGATACATATTATTATTACACAACATTATATATTATTATACACTACATTGTTTTGTAGTTATATTAGTACTTTTAGTTATTTTTCAACTATTTTAACTGTTTTTATACTGTTAAAGTAAAGATAATATTGAAGGAATTGAACACACTGAACCAGATATAGAACTTTTTGATTTAAAAGCAATAAATATTGTTAGTTGAAAGTGCATGTTTTATAATAATGAATCATAATGAATAAAACTAGGAAATGAAGTGCGATCGCACGCTTGCGAACCCCTAAAATGATATCTAAAATTGAAAGAATCTCCAATGAAAGGATTGAAACTAATATACCTGGTTTAGGGTAGCTGTTATAACAGTTAAACAAAAAATGTGAATTTTAGTTAAAATAGGACAGTGAAGTTAGAGAGTCCACTTTAGTTCCATGCTTTAAACAATACTAATCAACAGGTTCTTGCGTTACTTTCAAGCTTATAAAATATTTTTGGTGCTGCCGCCCCACCAGTGGCCGAGAGGTATGGACCTCTTAACTGATAGACGGCAGGTGCTGGGTTCGAACCCAATCGCGGCTGTCGGCCTAATCGTTCAGAGTTTTCGTGGTTTTCTTCGAACCTTGCGTGAATACGGGTTAGGTTCCCTTAAAAAGACCCCCACGAAGGGCACTCCCCCTGGTCCTAAAGACCCCCACGAAGGGCACTCCCCCCTGGTCCTATATCCCTAGTGTAGATAATCGGACGACAAAAAATAAACCAAAATTTTGGTGCTGCCATCTAGTGCAAACTGCATGAATCTCAGAAATGTAGAGTGACATAAATCAGTCTTTTAATCTTTGTACTGTTTGTTCCTTTTTGGCCTTTAATCTCTTTTAAAATTAAAATTTAATGCATGAGGTTGCATGAAAAAACTCATTTTAACCTTTTAAAAAATAATACCGTTGTTTATGCTTTTTAAAAGCATAAACGTAAAAACATTTTAGAAAAATCAGTTTATTAAACACAGTCATTCAGAAAAAAATGGCTGTTATTTGATAAAATGTAGAACTAAAATTAAAACATGACATATTCCTATAATATTTTAAGTGATGCACACAGAAGAGGATGAAAAAATCAGCACTAAAAATTACTGTTTTTTAATCTTCTAAGTGTATATTTTTTTCACAAACTTTTCCCATTAATTTTGTGCTGCCATCTATTATCGAATTCTTAAATGAATATTATTTCTGTGGTGCAATTTATCAAACTTTTTTAGACTAAAATCATTTGGAAGTAGAAATTCCGGAAGATAATTTTTTATGCTATACAAACATAAAATAAAGCTATTTTTTCTACACGAACATGGTGGTATCAGCTTGAGAAATCCGAGTCTGTTTAGTTTTCGTTTAAAAGGTGAATTGGTGGTTTTCTACCGTTACACTGTTGATCAGAAAAACAAAATAATTACTAAAGAAAATGCCAAAAAATATGTATACAGGGTGATTCATCTCGTCGGTGACAAACTTTAAGGATCGATAGAGCACACCTAGACGAACATTTTTGAATAGGGAATGTAGGGTCCCTGACGCGATGGTAAGGCCCTAGGCGCTTTCGAAAATTTGGGTGCCGAAATTCGAAACGTCATAAAAACTAGGGAAATGGTTAGATTTTCTTGCTTGTTGCGTCGAAATGATTCTGTTTGTTTAGACTTTCTTCAGTACCAATTTGATAAGCGTATCTCTTAAAACATGGATAGGGGGTGCTGCAGACTTTGGAGAGCTAGACAACAACTTTAAGCCCGTTATTTTGATAATTTAACACATGCTCGCCAAAGTTTATACTCTAACTTAAAGTTTGAACCCAAAAGTAGAGCCCTGCAAAAAGCGTAAGAGCCGGAATAAAATGTCAAAGTACAGGGTGGTCGAAACTCGAAGGCTCCTAAGAGATAAACAAACAGATTTCTTGACTTATGGCATGCATTTTCATGATTCTGTTTGCTGGGGTCTCTGAAACTCAGTTGAACGGTACAAAAAGAAACATCGATAGGGGGCGCTTTGGGCAAAAAACATAATTCGTTGACATTTCGGACGCTAACTGGAAACGGGGCGCTACGATCAGTTAGTAATAATGAAAACACATTTTCTACCTCTGCTCAACACTTCTGAATAAATTTAGACCAAAAACATCAATGATACTGGAAATTTATTTACAAAAAATAACACTACAGAAGATGCTCGAAATTTCGACCTTGGGCCATGATGCAGGCTTCGCACCTCCGTCGCATTGAGGAGTGTGTGTTTCCAACAATGCCAGGAGTATCTCTGATCTGCCCTGCAGCTGCCACAATGCGCGCCACAAGTTCTTCAGCACTGCTGACAGGTGTATGGTATACCTCGGCCTTCAGGTAACCCCAAAGGAAGAAATCCAAGCAGGTGAGGTCTGGTGATCGGGCAGGCCAGTGAACTGGACCCCCACGCCCGATCCACCGCTGGCCATACCTTGCGTTTAGATGGAGACGCACGTCGTTCGTGTAATGGGCCGGAGCTCCATCGTGCTGGAACCACATCTGGCGACGCGAACCTTCGGGTACGTGCGCCTCCTCCAGAAGCTGCGGCAGCACTTGATCCAGGAAAATCAGGTAATTTCCACCTGTCAGCCGTTCAGGTAACAAATAAGGGCCAATGAGGCAATCCCCCAGAATGCCGGCCCACACATTTACTGAGAAACGCTCCTGGGCTGCTCGGCTTCTGGTTTCATGTGGATTTTCATCACACCACACATGACTGTTGTGGGCGTTCCACATTCCCTCCCGGCTGAAGGTGGACTCGTCCGTAAACAAAATGCTGTTTACAAAACGGGGATCCCTGGATCTCATCGCCAAGTACCATCTTGAGAATTCCACTCGAGGGCCAAAATCCTGCTCTCTGAGCAACTGCACCCGCTGGATGTGGTAGGGGTGCAGATTCCGGGAACGTAAGATGCGCCACGTAGTTGCTTGCGAAATGCCAACATGTCTGGCGATATCTCTCGTGCTAAGACCTGGGTTGTCCTCAACCAGGTTAAGCACAGCCTCTTCGTTGTCGGGGGTGCTCACTGATCGCTCCCGTTCAGGCCTGCCTCCGTCGAAAGATCCCGTTGTGGACAACCTCTGGTGTACTCGAGCGAAGAAGGCATGGCAGGGGATTTGCCTGTTGGGGTAACGCTCGGCGTACAACCGCTGAGCGGCTCGTCCATTACAACCAGCAGCGCCATACGCCAAATGCATGTCAGCCAATTCAGAGTTTGTGTACCGTTCCATCCTACTACCGATCTGCAGACAAGTAACCCGAAGCTTAAGTAGGTACCGCACGTTCAAAAGACGTGTCTGCGCATACAACTACGTCATCTCGCGTTGTCGTCTACGCATTACGTATCTTTTGCATATCGATATGGTACGATATCTTTTGCATAAATCAGCAAAAAGCACCTTATGTAAATTTTATTGCGCGCATTGTGCATGATTGAAACCAGCTATGTTTGTTAAAAAAAACAAACAAACTGCAGTTTTAATAGCTTCTTATGATAAGTAAATTACTCTCTTGTTTTGTTTCTAACTGATCGTAGCGCCTCGTTTCCAGTTAGCGTCCGAAATGTCAACGAATTATGTTTTTTGCCCAAAGCGCCCCCTATCGATGTTTCTTTTTGTACCGTTCAACTGAGTTTCAGAGAGCCCAGCAAACAGAATCATGAAAATGCATGCCATAAGTCAAGAAATCTGTTTGTTTATCTCTTAGGAGCCTTCGAGTTTCGACCACCCTGTACTTTGACATTTTATTCCGGCTCTTACGCTTTTTGCAGGGCTCTACTTTTGGGTTCAAACTTTAAGTTAGAGTATAAACTTTGGCGAGCATGTGTTAAATTATTAAAATAACGGGCTTAAAGTTGTTGTCTAGCTCTCCAAAGTCTGCAGCGCCCCCTATCCATGTTTTAAGAGATACGCTTATCAAATTGGTACTGAAGAAAGTCTAAACAAACAGAATCATTTCGACGCAACAAGCAAGAAAATCTAACCATTTCCCTAGTTTTTATGACGTTTCGAATTTCGGCACCCAAATTTTCGAAAGCGCCTAGCGCCTTACCATCGCGTCAGGGACCCTACATTCCCTATTCAAAAATGTTCGTCTAGGTGTGCTCTATCGATCCTTAAAGTTTGTCACCGACGAGCTGAATCACCCTGTATATACATATTCAAATACAGTATTTTAATATTAAAAAATTGGAATACATATTTTTTCGAAATACTGATCTATTCGAGTGGAAATCGAATGAAATATTTTAGCAAAACGAACTTCAAAAGGAAATATTTCATAGTAAAAAAGATGCATTAAACAATTTTCCAAATAGATTTTTTTTCTTTTATACACACCCCGGTATATATATGTATATATATATATATATATATATATGTATATATATATATGTATATATATATATATATATATATATATATATATATATATATATATATATATATATGTATATATATATATATATATATATACCGGGTGTCCCAAAAATGACTGATGGATTTTAAAATTCAATAACTTGCAAACTGTGACAGCTATTTAATTTTTTTTTTTTTTTTTTGCAGGAAGGTTATGTATAGTGTCAGGAATTTTTTTACCGTAATTTTTTATTTTAGTTCGAATTTCAAACAATAGGTATCGGTGACGGCGATTGAATGCCAGGTCGACGCTTCACACAACACTGATCACCTGGCCTTCGATCGCCATCAGCGCCACCGATTGTTTGAAATTCGAACTAAAATAAAAAATACGGTAAAAAAACTCCTGACACTATACTTAACCCTGCAAAATTTTTTTAAATAGCTGTCACCGTTTGCAAGTTATTGAATTTTAAAATCCATCAGTCATTTTTGGGACACGCGATATACATATATATGGAATATACAGAGGAATTGTTGGTATTCTACAATTGGCGGTACAAAGTAAAACTAATATATTGTTTTCATTATTATAGGAATGACCCTTGATTAGATTCAAATATCTTTTTAAATTGTAGAATTGACAAATTTACTTTTTTTATTTTTGGTCTTATTTTAGATTTAATAAAATATGTATTTATATGTGTATTTATATAGCAGTGGAAACAGATAATAGGATATTTGCGGCAACGCCCACTTTCTATCTAAAAGTAAAGAAAATCATTGATCGTTTGTATCTGAAATGAGATTTGTGTGGTGAATATTGTTATAATCATAATTATAATTAATTGGTGAACGTCAGATTAGCAGGAAATATATTATTCTGTTTTATATAAAATAATGAAAATTTTCGTCACAGTCTACTTATAACATTTCAGAGGGCGGAGACACAGCAAATCTATTCCTTCTAAACAGTACTGACCTTCCCCCTACTACCCTGTGATCGCTAAACGGTAGTGCAACAATACTTTAACCGATAATGTGAGGTTGCCGAAATCACTGCTGTCATCTGAAAATGAAATCAATTGATAGCAACAAGTATACACATTCTTTTAAGGCATTGTCCAGTTTCGAAGGGGGAGGGACGAATATTGTACATGAGGAATAGATTCACTGCGTCTCCGCCCTTTGAAATAAAATTAGTATTATTCAATTCAGAATTTCGAGTGCATTTAAATGATAAAAATATTAACATTTAATATTTATTCATAATTTAATGTTCTTTCAAAGATACAATAAAAAAAGTTAAATTTAAATAATTAAAATTATGAAACAAAATATTTTAAAACTGTAAATTGTGAAAAAATATTTAATTATTATTAAATTAAAAAATGTAAATATATATATATATATATATTTGAAATCATGAAGTAAATAAATTTTTAAATTTAAAATACTGCATTAAAACTAAATTTAATTTTTTTTTCCTTATAAAATATTACTCCTCTTTCAGTTTTAGTTTCCTAAGGAATAGTACTCAATAGAACTTTTCAGACAATAAATAAATAAATAAATAAACATATAAAGAAAAAATAAATAAAAGGAAACAAAAGAGAAAGAAAGAAAAGAAAAAAGAAAAAAGAATGAAGAAATATATGAAATTTAAAATACTGCTTTTAAACTAAATTTTAAATTATAATAAAATATTACTCCTCTCTTTGTTTCTTAAGGAATATTTCTCAAAATAAAACTTCTCTGCTAATAATAATAATAATAATAATAATAAAATAGCTTAACATTATGAAATAAGTTTTTTAATTTACAATATTGAATTTAAACTAAATTTTAAAGTACAAAGTTACTCTTCTCCCTATTTTATTTTCCTAAAAAGTAATACTCATTAAAAATTTTCAAAAAAAAAAAAAATAAATAAATAAATAAAAAATAAAGGAATAAATAAAAATATGAAATAAATAAATTTTTAAGTTTAAAATGCTGCTTTTTAATTAAAATTTATTACAAAACATTACTTCTCGCTCTTTTTTTTAATTTCCTAAGGAAAAATACTCATTAGTACTTACCTGAAAAGGAAAAAAAAATTATATATATATATGTAAATGTTAAATTATGAAATGAATATATTTTTTAAAATTTAAAATGCTGCAATTAATCTAAATTTAAGATTACAAAATAAAAACTTTCAATTTCTCTCTTTGAAATAATTTTGATTAAAAAGACATCTTTAAATCTGTATGGACGCGAACTCAAAACTTTTTAACCTGAAGTTCCACTTCGTATCACTAGATCATTACGTTCTTAGTTATACCCTACGTAGAATATCATTTAAAAAAAAAATAGCAAGGTAATGCGCAGAAGGGTATGTGCAATCGCTGACCCCACAGAATCAGGGGATCAAAATGAAAAAGTGTGATTGCTAGACGCTTGTCTTCATATTTATATAATTACGAACGCACCAAAAAAGACGAAGTAGGTACGCCGATCAATGTGCCCATTTTACAGAAAAGAAGAATAGAAATGTTATACATATGAATATTTCCTATTTTTTATACAATTACAATCAGCCTTGTTATAAGCTGATGGCATGAATTTTTTACATCACACTACGTAATAGAGCACCATGCACAGACTTTTTTACTATAAAATATTATTTTTGTAAATATCTGGTGTGAATTTTGAAGTAAAATGAAATTTATTTTTAATTTGTATATTTTATGTTTAAAAATTTATTAAATTGGGATATATTTTATCCCATCTAATTTAAACGATATTCGCAAAAGCATTTTTGCACGAAATTTTATATTTTTTAACTCTGTTAGAAAAAAAAATACTTTTTGTTATTTAAAAAATAAAATTTTCGATTTTTCCAATGGAGAATTTAATGTTACAGAGACATTACTGATTCGTGATTGCCCCTCAAGGACTTAAGCACCATCACGCGGGTATGTTGCTATCGGGAGTCAGAGTAATTTACTCCATTTACAGGTAATGCCAAGATTTTGACGGTTCTAGAGACCCCGTCCCAAAGAAATACTAAACGGGACACAGAATGTCCTGCTTTTCTCACCGTAGCCAAAGTAAATAAAATTTTAACTCGTCCAATCTAAATTAAAATTTTATCTCCTAGTCTGAAACGAAAATTAAACTAAATTTTGGTTACATTTAGTCAAATTTTAAACTCGACTGCAAATATATATATATATATATACAGGGTGTTTCCAATTTTTTTTACAATAAAAAAGGGGTGATAGTACACATCAAGATAAACAATATTAAATAGGGGATCAAGGGTCTCAAACGTTTTAAAAAGGAGATAGCCGCCATTAAAGTTTAGGGACCAAAATTTCAAATAAACATAAAAAAACGAAAAAATCGGTCGATTGATTTGCGGTTTTCACTAAAATTATTCTTTATGTCGGCATTTTCTTGAAATTAAAGTATAAAGAACAATTTCAAAAAATGACGATAGAGGGCGCTTTAGACTTTGGAGTAACGAACAGCTATTTTTTGCCGGTATTTTTTACATCTCATTGAATGTTTTCGTAAGCTTAGACTCAAACTTAAATTTTGAGTTCAAAATCTGAAAGTGGGAGTGGTTAAGTAGACTAATTGAACTGTGTTCAGTGGGTACAAACTTCAAATGATTATAAAAAAACGGAAAAATTGGTCGATTCGTTTGCGGTTTTTGCTAAAACTAATTTTTAAATGAGCATTTTCTTGAAAATAAATTTTAAAGATAAATTTCATAAAATGCCGATAGAGAACGTCTTAGACTTTGGAGTACCGTACAACTATTTTTAACTGTTATTTTTTTTTAATCTCATTAAATGCTTTCAAATGCCTAAACTTAAATTTTAGGCTCAAATTCTTCGTTGGGAGTGTTTAAGTAGCGAAAAATTGAATTGTGTTCGAAGAAGGGGATAGTGTTAAATTTCAACTCCTGAAGACACTTCAATTTGCGCTACTTAACTACTCCTAATTATTCAGATTTTGAGTTCAAAATTTAAGTTCAAATCTAAGCTTCCGAAAACATCTAATAAGTTTTTGCAAGCATTTAATTAGAACAAAAAAATAATGGTTAAAATTAATTGTTGGTTACTCTGAAGGTTAAGGCGCCCTCTAATGGAATTTTTTTAAATTTATCTTTAAAATGTATTTTCAAGAAGATACTGGCTTAAAGAATAGTTTTATTTTAGACTGCAAACGAATCGACAAAATTTTCCATTTTCTATAACGTAATGTCTTTATTTAAACATAGATTTTACGCCAGAATCAAAAACAGGCTATGTTCTATTTAATTTGTTCAAATATTTTTCTTATAAATTAAAAAGTTCATTATTTTCATAAAGAATAAATTGATATTTTTCTATAAAATTTAATCTTTTCGATAAAAATCTAATCTTTCAATATTTATCTTACCGTTGCAAGAAAATCAGATCTCGAAATAATAGTTTATGCTAAAGAGTTAATTTTGATTTGAAAGATTTTCTGTAAAAGGAAAATGAAATAAAAAATAGACATGAATACATGTTCATAATCAAAATAAGACGAAAATACGAAAAGAATGTGAATTTGACCTCATATATCAAAAATAAAATTAATATGCTTTGCGATTGAAATAAATGTGCAATGTTTTATTATGTTAATTCTGATTATTCAAAAACAAATGACACCAATATTTCACGGTTTATCGTCTGCTTACAGCTAACAGAATTGTTTAATTTTTAATCGAAAATTTCAATAAGAAAAAAAATTGAAAAGCAAGTGGTTAGTAAATGACAAAATTATGCTTCCGCAAGATGACATCATTGATTTGGAAATAAATATTTTCATTCGCATAAACCAGGACTGTCCAAAGCGGCGCTCTTTACAGGTTTTCTTGGCATACTTTCTAAGGTTTACTGTTACAGGTCTTTTTTTTAATTAAAATTCACTTGTAAAAGATATTTCATTTAAAATCATTGGTATTTCCTTGAGAGATGTTTTAAAAATCGCTACAAGAGTATTTCATGCATCAACACGCATCATTTCTTATTTTACGAATAAAGGTTCGTCGACTCCTATGCTTTACTTGGCACTTATTTTTACATTCGTTATGCTTTCTTTTTGGCAATAGTTTCTAATAATTGGCTTCAATTTTCACATTTTTATGATTGAGGGTTGTCAAGACCATGTAAATATAAAATTCCGTATTGTCACAGTTGAAATGTTACGAAGACTTGATTAATTTTTCATGTTATCAATTATGAAAAAAGAAATGATTAGCTTATTTTATTCAATTATCTTTTTTTAATAATATGGGAATGGAGTCACCGGTAACAGTTTTTACGAAACATAAACATTACGAAACATAAAGCAGCAGAGTCAGCTGAGTGAAGAAAAAGATTTTTTAATCTTTGGTAATTTGATCTGAAACATTGGTTTGCGTTAAATATGAACGTTTTTTATAACATTATGATTTTAATTGTAATTTGTATACAATTGGATAGCTGTCAGAAAAGCTATTTCATTGCACTAAATCACGTTTGCGGTTTAATTAGTTGGCAATGGACAAGATGATGAATAATCAGCTATTGGCTTTAAAAGTCTTCAAACATACCTATATTTAGATGGTTTTAGTGAATTAATTCTATTGGGTAGATTATTATGTATTTAGATAAGGTGTTAGATATAAATATTATAGAGCAGCAATCAAAACTTTTTTTTTTCGGAAACAAAATTGCAAAACTGTAGATTATGCGAGTTTACACTTACAAAAGTTCCTGATAGATCAGATTTAGGTGTTTGTGGTTGGCAGGTATGTAGAAGTGTGAGGATAATGAAAAATGCTGTTCCAAACTGTTACTTATCCTTATAAATCAAAATGTATAAAGAAATGGAAGATATACGATTACCATTAGCACAATTGATAGAAAGTTATAAATTTAATGAGACTACGGGGGATTCAGAAGGGCGGAGCCCCCCTGAAGAAATCCGCTATGTGATGATAAAAAACAGAAATAATAGATCATGAAAATTTCAGAATATCATTTTCATTGAATAGCTGAGATTGATCAGTATGCAGACTGTTTTTTATTTTCTTCACCTTGTTTCACCTTGTTGTACAGATATTTTGTATGAGGACGCCATCATTTTCGGAACTGGTTTGCAAAAGCACCTTTATATAAAAAAAAAAAAAAAAAAAAAAAAAAAAAAAAAAAAATCTGTAACTAAAATCGAAAAAAAAAACTGCCTGCATTCAGATTAATTTCAACTATGCAATGCAAAAAATAAATAAATAAAATAAAATAAAAAATATCATCTAAAAATATTGATATGCTGCTGGAGATATCTTTATAAATTTCTTCCATAACATTAATATTAGCGAACGGGTCTTCTCATTTAACTGGAGTACACCCTTAGGCTGCGAGCAAACAGCACTATTTTTTATTGCACTAAAAGAGCAATAAATCTATATTTGTTTCAGTACGGAAAAAAGGTGAAACCTCTTTAAATGATTTTTGAGGGATTGACCCTACCGAATTGACAAAGGAAAGGAAAGTTTATCTCCCCCCATCTTCAGTCGTAAAGCTGTCAACTGATTTCGAGTTCGATTTCTCTCTTGAAGTTCAAAAAAGTTCACTGAAAAAGCAATTTATACATCAAAGCACCGACACGAAAGATCAAAAATAGCGACGCCTGACGCAGGAAGTTAGTGCTATGTGCCTGGTACTTAAACATGGGAATGTCCTCGTTTTATTATATGCCTATCTAAGGCAGGATATACGCTTTATGTCTCATTCTGCCCTTCCTCCCCGTACGTCTTTTGAACCTACTTAAATAATTACTTAAAGAAACCACGAGAAACCCTACTGTCAAGAGTTAACTCGTTATTCAATTAGTTCTTCGTTAAAATATCAATATTTCGAAAAAACCATGTATAATGAATTAAAAACAATTCAAGAAACTTTTACCGGTATAAGTTAAATATTTCCCCCTCATAGATGTTTCAGTTCTTTATTAGAGCAAAACATATGAAAACTGCAAATTAATTTAGAGAAAGTAAATAGATTAAATGGAAATTTAATACAAGAAGCATTTAAAAATCTCTTTCAGCACAAAACACCTTTACAATCTTATATATAATCTAACTCAATATTTTAAACATAAACTTGCGCGAGGCCATAGAGGAACATTAAATAGAAAAAAAGGGCGGGGGAAATCACTCGCGATTCCATTAAATTTTCTGATTGTCGATAAATATTGAAATCTGACAACGCGATCTAATCGAAAAATAAATTTGCACATTTAGGAACGACTTCCGTGAATTAGAGAGTTTATCGATTGTGGAGATATTGCCATAAATGATTAAAAATGAGAAATTTTGGACGTGTTTTTGTTTGCTTAATAGGAATTAAAGTCCTTCTTAATACTCTAAAAATGTAAAAAATGCTTAAAAATTATTTCTTTTCTAAACACTTTTGGAAAATATCTTCATTTTTCGAAAACTCTCTAATTTACGGAAGTCATGTGTGGAATTAGTTTTCTAGGCTTTGCAATGTTCCTACAGAACGCGTTGCACGCACGCAGGAAAGGGCATAGTCGGATAAGCACTGGAAACGTAATTTCAATCAAACTTCGTGATTTTTTTTTCTCCAGAAGTGTTAACCTCTCTGACATTATGTTACGCTAAATATTACTAGATAAATATTGATATTTTAGGAAATAAAAATTATTTTTTGATTTAAAAAAAAAACTAATTTTCTCGGAAACTACTGAACCGAATTTCATGCAACTACATGAGGTTATATAGATACCAAAGAAGCATAACTGAATTTTTTAAATAATTTTATGTTAATAAAAACTGTGTGGAACAGCAATAAAAAAATATTGGAATTAAAAAACAAAACAAAAAAATATATATATAATAGTTGTCCAAAAATAACCATTTTTAATGTAAGAAATATTTATATGGTCTCGTATATTCTAAAAAATACCGAAAGTTTGCGTCTTTAATAACAGTATGAATGTTTACAAAAATGTTCATTAAAACTATTAAAATTCATTTGAAGGCGTTATTTGGGGCGGAGCTATTCAACTCTGACATCCGAAGGGTTTCTGGAAGACAGTCAACGGATAATATGTCAACTGACGTATTTTCGAAATAATTATGAATATAGGCCATGTTTTTCAACTCTCAAAGCTATTTCCATGTCGATAACTGGTGTTTTGTATCCGAGACAAAAGAGAAAAATATTTTTGCTTCGAAAACAATTTGCAATTATGTAAATGAATTGTGCAGGTAAAAGTTACAAATAACACTGCTTTAATATCATTACCTACTATAGTAATAATAATAATAATAATAGTAATAATAATAATAATAATAATAATAATAATAATAATAATAATAATAATAATAAAAATAATAATAATAATAATAATAATAATAATAATAATAATAATAATAATAATAATAATAAAATTTTCATAGTAAAATATTTATATATGTATGTTTCAAATTTCCTGTATGTATGTTATCAAATTTCATTGTTCCAGTTATAGTAATTGTTCTGAATACAAAATTGTATTAACAGATAAATGTTAATTAAATGTTATTAATAGAATATTTCTATAAAATATAAAATAAATGTAATAATAAAATATCGCCATCCTTTGTTTAGTTCTAGGAAGGTTTTGTCTATTTCTTTATCCACATATCATCCATGTTATTTGCTGACGAATACCTGATTTTTATTCTCCATTTAAATAAATATTAGAATCATAAAACTGACAAAAATTCAATGCATTTTTTTTATTTGATATTTAATTAACTTTTTTGAGGATATAATTCTTATAATCAACAGTATAATTGTATCGTTTAAAATTTATAGTACAGTTGGAATTTTTGTAAAATTTTATAAACACACTCACAAGCACTCACAGGTGATATATACATATACATACATATATACTTATACATATATATATATATAAGCGCAGGGCCTGATTATCAACGGGGCACTCTCCCACCAGAAAAAGTAAATAGAAATTTTTTCCTTATTCATGATAGTAATTTTGACTGAAAAGGGCGTTTAAACAAGGCGAAAATTTCTATGTAATTTTACTGGGGAGAGAGTGCCCCGTTGGTAATCAGGCTCTGTATAAGCGGTCTCTTTTGTCTTTTAGCTGCTATGGATGAAATTCCTTCCCAACAAGTTTCGGAATCTTTGAAAGCAGAAAACCTAATCAGGTTTTTTTTTTAATCTCGGCCACACAGTACGCAAAATGTTGATTAAGGATATTAATGCTAACTGACACATTTACATACAAATTGAGATTCATTAAAAAATAAATATCGCATCTAGGATGCTTTTTTAAAAATGAAGATTATAAACAAAATAATAATAATAATAATAATTTTGGCCAGAACTCATCGTAAGGATTTTTTCATTATTATTCATACTGACGTAAAAATCCAAGGAATTCAGTGATGCCGGGCCAGGCAAAGGTGGAGATTTTAACTTTTTTTCAGGGTCGTACCATTAGCTGTTTTCAACCAAGCAAACTACCGAAGTACTATGTTTTTTATCAGTTTGGGCCATTATTTCTTTTTTGTTGTTGTTGTTGTTCGGTCCGGGTCGAATTTTTTTTCCTTTATTTGTCGGGCCGGTCCATGTCTGAAAATTTCAGGTCTTTCAGTGTGGCCACTCCCAGTTCCGGTCCAACACACTAAGATGTTTTTTAATGAATTTTTATATATAAAAAGGGCAAAATAATTCGAGCGTCCGCGTAAAAAATATCTTATAAGCGATACGAGACACACAATTGCGTCATCTTTACAACAAACCGGAAGTGACACGACTCCTTAAAATGAATCGAAACGCTTAACCCTACATTGTAACCATCTAACACACTATGATCGAGCCATCGTAACTGGTAGACAGTAGATGCTGGGTTCGAAACCAGTCGCGACCGTCGGCCTAACCATTCGGAGTTTTCCATGGTTTTCTTCGAACCTTGGATTTCCTTGCGTAAGTATGAGTTAAGGTCTAGGCACATAGCACTAACTTCTTGCGCTATCTTTGATCTTTCGTGTCGGCGCTTTTGTTCTTTTAGTGCACTGAATCCGAACTTCAAGAGAGAAATCCAACACGAAGTCAGTTGACAGCTTTACGACTGTAGATGTGGGGAGATAAAAGTTCCCCTTCCTTTGTAAATTTGGGAGGGCCAGTCCTCAAAAATCATTTAAAGAGATTTTACCCTTGTTTCGTTTGGTCAACAACGATTGATTGATTGCTCCTTTAGTGTAATAAAAACTAGTGCTGTTCGCTCCGAGAATTAGGTTCCCTTAGAAAGATCTCCACAGAAGATGGCATCCCCCTCCTCTTTTGGGTCTAGGGTAATCGTGTTGATAATAAGCCGTCATGATTAAAACCAGACCAACCCTATGACTAAATACAAAGCATTAGCGGCACCAAGGGTACAGCAAAGATGAGCTTATTTAAGAAAACAAAACACAAATCAGCTACTATTAACAGCGGCCGACTTGCCTGATTTTTTAATATTGTTTGTTACGGGGCATAATAGCGTATTACATTATCATTTATAAATAAAATATTATTTTACAAATTTTATGGTGTAAGTTTAATATTTAAAAATTCATTATTTTGCTTTAAGATTCTGTACAAATATGCTACATTTCTGCACCAAAGAAAAGGATTTAGACATTTCTGTGTTGTAAATATTAACACAAAATTCGCATGGATATATTAAAAATAACTTCTTCATGTTCAATGACTTTTTCTAAAATACGAACATGATTAAGTAGAGAAATAACACATGATTTGAAAAGAAAATTAATTTTATACTTATGCTTTCCATTTAACAAAAGTATGATACTTAAGAAGACGTAATCCATTCGCGGACGTCGGCATAATCGTTCGGAGATTTCCGAGGTTTTCATTAAACCTTGTATTGCCTTGCGTAAATAAGGGTTGGGTTCTTTTAGTAAGACCCCCTCGGAGGACATCCCCCCTTTAGCGCCTATATAACTCGCGTTGATAATTGGCCATCAAATTACAACCCTATTCAAAAGAGATTCTACTTCAATGACTCTAAATTTACACAATTCTTTGATATTTTTCGGTTACAAAAATAAAACAAATATCACCTTCGGACATTTTAAACTATATTCATTGAAATTTTAACTGTGCACACCAATTGCACAACATTTTTCAAAAAAAATTAAGTTTGGTTTGGTTTGGATTATTTTATGTCGGCCGACACGTGGGATATAGGCCCGAATGGGGTGGGATGCCCTATGTGGGGTCTTTCTAAGGGAGCCTAACCCGTATTTACGAAACTAAAAATAAAAATTTTAAAAAATTAAGTTTTTGATTTTCTATGAAAAATGCGCCTATACATGACGTAACTTGTTGCACTGTCTCCTTCAACCTCTGCAAATGTAATGAATTACTAATTTGTCGCCAAAAAACTTAAAGTGAATTGCTGCATGCAATTAATCGTGCTGTAAATTAAATGTTTAATTTTCGAATTTGCAGTTATTATTCAAACAATTACGTGAAAAAAAAATAACTGAAATTGAAATGGAAAGAGTTGTATAAAGGGGAAATTTAAACTGTCGATAGAGTCAGATTAAAGAGAACGGAGGAAAGGTATTTAATTACTTACTTTGAATTCAAATAAAGATGGATCAAATCATCTGGTGATTCTGGACTAGATTAATATACCGTTTTTCGATGGAAATTCATAAAATGTGGATCAAAAATGACTTTACATGAATGCACTTCAAGTTAATAATGTCTTTGTTTATTTGAAAATAAAGAAAGAAGATAGTAATTTAACTAACAGTATTAATTATTTTTCACATGTTTTAACTGTTTTTACACTGTTAAAGTAAAGATAGCATTTAAGGAATTGAACTAGATATAGAACTTTTTGATTCAAGTATAATTAGGATGAGCGAAGCGAATCCTCTTATAGACAACACAAATTACATTTTGTCATAGACTTTACCAAAAAAAAAAAAAAAAAAAAAAAGAAAAGAAAAAAGAAAAGAAACTATCCTACATTTTGACTAGAAATTAAACATGAAAACAAACTATGATCTGTACGTTTGCCCAATATTATATTTTTCAGAATAACCTTTAAAAATTATTATTTTAATTAATTTTACGTGTTTTTCTACTGCGGACGCATTTCTGCAAAGAAAAATCAAACACGTATATTTTCAGAAAGAAAAAATAAATCACTGAGTAGCTAACTACAGATAGAACCTGGATTAATTAAATAGATAAAATATCTTTTCTTTTAAAATATCTCAAAAACCTTTGGACACTAAAATTAAAACATTTCCACGTGAAAAATGACATAAAATTGTTTGACGAATTTAAGAAAAAAAGAATATTACGTCATAACTTTTCTATACAAGATTCCTACGTTTGGATTAAATATATAAATAAAATATATTTCCTTTTAAAATATCTCAAAAACCTTGAGACTAAAATTGAAATATTTCCACGTGAAAAATGATATAAAATAATTTGACGAATTTAAGAAAAATGCAATATTACGTCATAACTTTTTATGCAAGATTTTTACGTAAAGACTAAAACTAAATTATTATTATTATTATTATTATTATTATTATTATTATTATTATTTTTTTTTTTTTTTTTGAAATATTACGTGATATTGGAAATATAATGAACGAAAGGCAGATAATTATAACAGCTTTTTACATTTTATATTATTGAAAATAACTGCAGAATTTATACTTCAAACCGCTAAATAACATTAAACTTTCCTATATTAAAAATGTATGTTATTTGAGAGGAAAATATGCATTGTAATAGAATACTTTACTAAGATTGTTTGGAAATGATGCATATTTTTGTGGTCATTCCTTTTAATCATATAATAATTTCACGATTTTTTAATGAAATTTTTAAAATATTTTTTTAAATAAAAATTATAGCATATTTTTAATGAATTAAAATTTTTGAAATTGAATTAGTTACATTCAATTATAAAAGTATTTTTCAGTGTTAAGATTCAAATACACAATTTATTCTTGTTATATGAAATCATTTACGCAAACGATATTACACATTTAAAAAAAATTATATATGGGTGATTCTCAAAATAGGGGACAATTTATGTCTTTCGGCATACAAAAAAAATTGAGAGGTTTTCTGTCCTGTTTTTATGTTTAGATATGTTTGTCTTAATATTATTCATTATTTGCACTCAAGAATTACTCACTTTTTAGTTAAAAACATCTTAAAATAACAGAATAAATGTTCAAAATGTCATTAGCATGGATGTCCACAGCAGCTGTGCCTTGTATATACTAGCTTTTTAAAGAGTTACTATCATGTTTATAAAATAAAACAAATGTTATTCTTTCTTTAAATTAATGAAGGAGAGGATTTATTCAATAAGTTTCTTTTTAAAAATAAAATTATAGTATATAAAAAATGAATTAAAATTTGTCCTCCAAATTCTATTTTCAAAACAAGGTCATACTATAACAGCTGGTTATTAATAAAAATTTCATTTTCACATGCGACAATCGTTTGAAAATATAAAGTTTCTCCATGGCAACAAGTAGCCATTTTATCCCAGCCTGAAAATAGAAGCATGTATTGTATTTTAAGAATAGAAGTTGAATATTAGGGGCGTACATCAATTGTATGTCATTAGTATGGATAATAATTTTCATGTCTATTTTAAAATTAAAATTTTTATTTTACTTATTTACATAAGACTTATGTGTTTTAAAAAACCCCAGAAAGGACTATTGCATTGTGATTATATTATAGCTCATAATCTTATTTAAATTAAAATTTGTCATTAGCATGGACAAATATCAGTGTCATTAGCATGGTTTTTCTGTCCATGCTAAATACTCCTATGTGCATAAATGTAACCATTGCTTATATTGTATCTTTTGCAAAGTTTAATTTTACATATAAATTTAGGTATTAGATTTATTATCCGTAAAATATGCATTAAAGCTGTCAGAAAATCACTAAGACAGTTTCTTACATTGTTAGTGTCAGAATGTTGCTCATGTAAACAAGGTTTGCTCTTTGGTAATGTTTTTATTCTCCTTATATGTATATATGTAAAAATGGAAACCATTTGCTGAAAAAGAAGGCTAATAAATATAGGAAAAAAATATTTAAACAGGAAGAAAATTAAAATTTCTCAATATATTTATTCCATGCAATTTGTTTTGTCATTAGCATGGTTCAAAAAATACTAATTATTTTTACTTTCTTCTATGTTCAATAGAAGAAAGTATTGTAATCGAATTTTTTTTCGACTTCCGGTTTTCGACGGATTTACACGTTTTAGGGGTCGGAGATTCCAAAAAACATGTTTTTACAAAATGTCTGTCTATCCGTGTGTCTGTGTGTGTGTCTGTATGTCGCCATTCTACCATCAAAAAGTGTATGAAGTTATGCATAGAATTGAACCAAACTTTTTGTGAATGTTTTTGGCTGTGGCAAGCAGGTTCTCCTTCAGTTTTGAAATATTCCGCCGGAAGGGGGCGCTGCAACTGCGATTTATGTGCCATTTTCAATATTTACCGACCAAAAGTATATGAAGTTATGTATCGAATGGAACCAAATTTTTTGTGTAAGTGTATGGCTATGGCTAGTTGGATCACCCTGAATCTGAAAAAAATCCGACGGAAGGGGGCGCTGCAATACCGAATTTTATGCTATTTTGAATATTGCACCATATAAAAGTGTATGAAGTTAGTTCTAGAACTGAACTAAACATTTTGTATATGATTATTTTTTGGTAAGGCAAGTAGGTCCTCCCTGAATTTAAAAAAAAAATCTGCTTATCATTCTATTGTCCATCGGCTCGTGCAGAGACGGAAATTCGTTTTTACTCCGATTAATTGATTGAACCAGAAATTTAAGATGAAAATAAAAGTTGGTAAGGTATTGAATTAAAATTATTAAAGCATTAAAATGAGTAACTATTTTTTTTAATATTAAAATGTATGTATGAGATAGAAGAAAGTTTTGGGATTGGCACATCCAACTAGTTTTTAAAGTTAATTTTTAAATATTTAGCTCCGCTGACTACATATAAAGTATATCTAATACTATATTAACAACACCTATTTTTTCAGAAATTTTGCTAACAGTTATTTTCTTCAGATTTCACTTTTGAAATTGTCCCCTATTTTGAAAATCACCCATATATGTATGTATTTTTTTTTTTTTTTTTTTTTTTTTTTGCAAAGCGACAATAAAATGAATTGTTAAATTCGTTACATAAAGAATTATTCGAATTCGAAGATTGAAAATTCAACCAAATAAAACGTATTTATTAGTAAGAGGTAATTACTATTAGTATTATCTTTAATATGTTTGCTGGGTACTACTAGGTTATCCCGTCGACCAAAATACTATCCCCAAATTATAAGATTATATGCCAATAAAGGATGATCGTGAATGTCACATTCAATGACATTAAATACGATACATGTGTTTAAAACGTCATTAAGTGATTTTTATTCCGACTTTTTATTTGTATTTTTATTAAAATTCAACTAATTACTTGTATTCAACAATTACTTGTTTTTTTCGATTTTAAAAACAAAAATAATGTCAATATGTATAATTTGGCTATTAGTTTGGCAATTTGTATAATTTGGCAAAATTGGTCGACGATATAATGGAGTAGTACCGTTTGCTGTTTAAAAACAATATATGGAATTGGGAGGAATTTACATTTCTAAAATTAAAATAGGCCAAAATATAAAATAACGTTTTTGCTCTTAATAAAAATGCAAAATAAATAAATAAATAAAAATAAAAAAAATATTGTTACTTTCAAATACTTATCTTATGAAATAATGCTTCGCGATTCAAAACAAAGGATGGTTTTTGCAAGTACATATTGTTATTAGGATGAGCGAAGCGAATCCTCTATTAGGCCACTTAAATGACACTTTGTCGTGACACTTTATAAAAAACTGTGCAGTATTTTGACTTGAAATTAAACACAAATATAAATTATGATCTGTAGATTTGCAGAATATTTTTTTTTATAGAAATACTTTTCAACGAATTATTATTTTAATTAATTTATTTTACATGCTTTTCCATTACGAACGCATTTTTTCAAATAAAACGTGAAACATGTACGTTTTCAGAAGAAAAACTTAAATCATGGGATCAGTGATTATAGCTAGAATCATCATTAAATAAATAAATAAATAAAATATATTTTCATTATTCTGACAAAATATCTCAAAAACTGCTTTCAGATTTTCAAACTATGCTCATTCCTTTTAACTTAGTTTCATGATTTCTTTTATAAAATTTATAAAATACTTTTTTTTAGAAAAATTATAGCATATTTTTAATGAATTAAAATTTGTGAAAATTCTCTTATTAACATTCAATTATAAAAGTATTTTTCTGTGTTAGGAATTATAAATACAGAACTTATTCTTGTTTTGTGAAATCATTTAAGCAGACGATATTTATGAATTTTAAAAGAATTATAATATGTTTTTGTGAAGTGGCAATAAAAGAATTGTAAACAAATAAAATTAATTAATATTTTGTATAATTCTACTTCGAAAATATTTTTATTTATATGTTTTTGTAGAGTGGCAATAAAAGAATTGTGAACAAATAAAATTAATTACTATTTTGTATAATTCTACTTCGAAAATATTTTTATTTATACCAATCTTATATCATAAATAAACAACACTGTAAAAAATATGACTATTTTGCTGCATCGTCACTCTCCCGCTTTTATAGAATATCACTTTTTTGGTCACTGAGAATGTTCCATGTTAGCCTGAAGTAACCGTTTTCTATACCAGCGGTGGAGTGACGATGTAGCAAAGAAGTCGTATTTTTTTCAGACAGAAATTGATGACTAAATAAACATAAACTCAAATGAACCAAAGCAAAATGCTCTTTAAAATTAACCAATCAGGAGCCTGTATTTTCTCCCCTATGCTTGCTTCGGTGAGATCGGCAAAAATGCTACTCAAAATGACACGAAATGCGCATCTCTAAGCGAAAAACACATTGTCCACGTATAACGGAACTTCTTATTGCTTTCTTGATTTAACATTTTAAACTATAGAACGAACGCTCACTCGTTTTTGTAATTAATTACTAGGTATCTAGTTTAACAATTTAAAACATATATTTTTTTCATTAATAAATGATTAGTCAATTTTATTGGTGTGAGTTTTATATTTTATCAAAGTTATTTTTGAATACGTTATACCAAAGTAAAGTTTTCAGATTCAATCCTGTATAGCTCGTTCTGAATATTCAAGATGCTGATTCCCTCCCCCACTATTTTTTAAAAGAGCTAAAGAGGTAACAACTTTCAATTAAATGGGCAAAACCTGTTACGGGGGGATATTCGACACAATATCTAATGAAATTTAAACTGATTGTTTTGAATGTTTGAAAATAACTTGTCGAAAAACGTGAATTGATTCTATAGATATCTAAAAGTAATTTGCAATTTCCACGTTGTCCTGTACACTTAAAAAATACATATAATAATGATATGTTTTGTCGAATGATTTCACATCGTTTTAATATTTTATTAACAGAAATTTTCAGCAATAAATATCATCGGCAATAAATTCTATTGCCTCAATTTTTACTATTTGGATGTGCCAATCCCAAAACTTTCTTCTATCTGTACATTTTAATATTTTAAAAAAAATAGTTACACATGTTAAGGCTTTAATAATTTTAATTCAGTACTATACCGACTTTGATTTTCGTCTTAAATTTCTGCTTCAGTTAATTAATCGGGGTAAAAACGAGTTTCTGTCTCTTCACGAGTTAATGGACAAAAGAATGATAGGCAGATTTTTTTTTCCAAAATTGAAGAAAACCCTGCTTAATTTTGTACGGTCTTCGCTCATTTCCAAAGTAACATTTAAAACTTTCAAAGTATAATAAACAAAAAGATAATATTATAAAATTGTAATTTAACAAATTACAATGACTATTTGGAAAATTATATTTCCAAAGACTAACATTTTAAAGATTTATGAATAAATCCTATATTTAAATTATTAATAATTATAAACATAACTTTTATGATGATCATAACAAATTATATATAATGTACGCATTGCATTAAACATTAATATTCTCAGACAAATGATAAAAAACAACAACAACAACAACAACAAAAACCAGCAGTTTATAGATATACATCCTTAACTGTTTAAAACATGCATTTTTATTTGATGAAGTTAATCAGACGGACTTCTGAACGCCCCATATTACGTATGACATGGATTAAACATTAATTTTCCTGGACCCATCATAAACAAATTTTTAAATGAAATTTCAGTTTTACAATTTTCTGAACTGCAAATTTTTAAATTTCTATACATCGTACATTTTAAATTTTTACACCGTTGCGTAGAGAAAAAAATGCATTTTTAAATGAAATTTGTTTGAAATCTTCATCACATTTTTTTTCCAAATTATTGTTTTTTTAAGTGTTTTTAATACTCTGTTTGACATCGTGGCAAAAGAAGTGTTCCGTTATATTACATTAAACTTGGACCAATCAGAAAACGAATAAAACAATTTAAATTGTGGAATTCAACCAATAAGCACCAAAGTGTTATTATTTTGCTTGATATAGTAAACCGATGTTTTTCTTTAGTCATTTATAAATTGCTTATTTACTTTTATTTTTTTTTTTAATTATATAAATTGTTTTGTTCTGCAGTTATTGTTATTATTCCCTTTTTAAAAATATGTATGTAACTGGCATTAGAAAACGAGTTTTTAGCCAAATTGGCGTCCGAAAAAATTGCGCCAATGTGGCGCGTATATGACATCTGTGCTTTTGAACTAAACACTGAGACAATAAAATATCTTTTGTTGAAGTAATTTAAAAAATAAGATGAGGAAAAATTCTATAATCGGAATAGATATTCAATTAGTTCAGTTTAGCGAGATTGCTTTAATACAAATTATGTATAGTTGTCGTAACCATAAATCACAATATTCGTGCAGTGAAATTTCTTTAAATTTACGTCATGGTGATACAATTACGGCATTTATTCAGCAGAGATAACGAACAATAACATGCTGTTTCATTAATTTTAAGGATCCATATATTTATGATGTGAAATAGTTAAAATGAAAATCGGTATTTCGTTCCAGTAGTTCATAACCTGAGACCTACTAAAAACATTTTCATGGATTTTTTTTTTCTTTTAAGCATTTAGCATGTATTGCATTGTTTTATGTACTTTTTTATTATATTATAGGTTAAAGTTCTACAATCAGAAGAACTTATTTGTGGAATATTATTAATTTAAAAAAAAAAATCGTTAGACGTTTTTTAATAAAACTAGCATTGTAAGTCAGATAATCTTTTAGGGATGGTTTCAGTATATTGCATATTGCTCTACAATGCTCAGCTATAGTGTTAGTTAGTTATTATGGAATAAATATCTATGATCAAGTAACCCAATTATAAAAAGTTAGTCTTAATAAAAACTAGACAGATATTGATGAAACATACATTCATAGATAAATTTCACGAGTGAAGTTTTTGAAAAATGCATTGGATTATATCGTAAAAAAAAAAAAAAAAAAAAAAAAAAATCAATGAAATTTTTTTAATGAGTATTGTTATTTAAGAAAATCTAGTAGGGAGTAATATTTTGTGACAATTTTAAATTTAGTTTAAATGCAGTATTTTAAATTAAAAAATTATTTATTTCATAATTTAAAGATTTTTTTCTTCGGAAAAATGTTTGTAAGTATTACTCTTTAGGAATTAAAATAGGAAAAGGAGTGATGTTTTGTAATAATTTAAATTTAGTTTAAATATAGTATTTTAAATTAAAAAAAATATTTATTTCATAATTTTAATTTAATACTTTTTCCGCAATTTTAAATTTAATCTGAATTAAATATTTTTATCGCAAGTTTGAATTTGATATTAACTTTTTTCACAATTTTAATTATTTAATATTTAAAATATTTTTATCATAATTTTTAAAAAACTTTAAATTGTGAATAAATAATATATGTTAATACATAGTCATAATTTAAAATTTTATAATAATTTAGAAAATTTAATTTGTTTTCATTCAAAAACACTTTAAATTCTGAATTTAATAAATTTTTATATTCGGAGTAATTAATGTACGATGATGCGGCTTAGTGTATGCTACTTCATGTGCAATACAAAGTGTATAGCATTTACAGGGGTATATAAAAGATTTCAGATAGTATATTCTATCTGAAGTATTGTATACAGGGTGAGTCATAAATATCGAAACAATAGGCTATCTCCTTAAATAATGCCCCTAGACCCATACTTCCAATTGCAAAGTTTCATAAAAAAAGGTGAATTTTTTGATAAGATAAGTTGCAACTCCATGGGGGGGGTCTATTTTAAAATATACGAAAATTAAATTTTTATACGGCCCCCAGAGGATAAAAATTCCAATTAGAAAATTTTTCCTTATCCATTCCTAAATTAAACAAAAAAAAAAAAAAAAAAAAAAAAAAAAAAAAAAAAAAAAAACTTCTCGTTATTTTTAAAATTCAGAGGGTTATGACAATTTTAATAAATCGCGAGATTTCAAGCGATCAGACACAAATTGAAATGAATGAAATCAATTTGCTGTAATGTGTTCAGGAAACATTTATTTTATTTATTTATTTATAGAGTAAGAATTTTGAATGTTTTGTGATGGTTAACCATATAATTTGTAAGCATTATAACATCATAAACCTTCTTAATATATATTTTTTTAAATTTAGAGTAAATTAAAATTATTATAACTCAAAATATTATTTGTCGCGTTGAATTTTTTTCTTTTGATTAAATGAAAATGTCCAATTTTCAGTTTTGATTCAGCATTTTAAATAATATTTATTTATTTTTTTTAAATAAAAGTATTTAAAATAGCAATATAAAAATGATGCAATTTTTTGTATACAAACCATATTTTAAAAGTAATTTTTCTGAAGAGAAATTCTTTCGTCGCTAAGGGTTTTTTTTTTTTTTTTTTTTTTTTTTTTTTTTTTTTTTTTAATGCTGAAAAATTAATGAACTCGCTGGACTGTTAACGTACCCGACGGTTATTTACTTATGTCAGTTTAAAAAGGAGAAATACTGAAATAAAAACATTTGATGCAGAAAAGTGCATTTAGTTTTAAACAAAGAGTGACTCCCAATGTTTAAATGCTTTTTAAAAGTTTCTAGGTGATTAAACCCGTCCTGTATAATTTCGATTTCAAATTTTGTTTAAGGTTTGCCATTCTCACCTTCTTTAATTACTGTTTAAATGTGTCAGTTGATTTAAACCTCATTTTTTTTTATCCCGTCGATTTCAATTTTTTTCATTTTTTTTGGCCCTGTCATTTTTATATTTTTCTTGTTAAAATCGCTATTGCACGATTCGTAAAAGGTGCCTCTAATTACGGGCAACACTAGTCGTATAATTCTAGAGATACAGCTGTTGCGGAAATCGCACAAAAGCCTGTACAATAGGGCCTCCTGTTTAGCTACTCACATTAAAAACTAATCAGCATCAATTTATATCAAGGACTAAGTAAATATATCTTTTTATTAAATTCCGTGCATTATTTCTTGAGATAGAGAGCTCGCAAAATTTATGACATATACAGAGATACAGGATCAGTGACTCACAGACAGACATTTTGTAAAAACATATTTTTCGGTACCTGTGAGCCTTGAAACGTGTGAATCCGTCGAAAACCGGAATTCAAAATTTTCATGAATCCAATGCTTTCTTCTTGTAAAGATAGAAGAAAGTAAAAATAAATTAAAAGCCATCATAAATTTTGAATCTGAATAGTAAAAAGTAGATTTTTGAAAAAATTTCTGTGTAATTTATTAAAATATATTTCTAATGATTCCGATAATAAAAATATCATTATCGTTATTACTATTTTTACTGAACTTATTACCTGCGGCGATAAGTTTTTAAGTCATTTTTAATGATAGTTTAATTAATATCACTTAATTTAACAACACTTTTAATAAGTTTTTAATAAGACGGTCCGGCCAATGGGTCGTGCCAGTTACGAGGCTGGCGTTAACCTCGAGATATTGTCCACATCTAACATATTTCAAGGAAGTTTAAAGCAAAAACCTATGCGCTTTTATTTTATATCTAAAAGTTAAAGTATTGTCTTTGATCGACATTTAATTATGCGTAAATTTATGGTCGATCCCTAAATTGTATTTCAAATTAGCTGATATCGCTGCACTGAGAGGTATGCTAAAGTGGTGTAAATCACGAATTTTTGAAAGTTTTGGATTTTAATTTCTTTCGGGGATTTGTAGATATCGAGATGAATTTTTTTTTGCTGTTGTTCAATTCAGGAATGGATAAAGGATATTTTTCTAATTGGAAGTTTTATCCTCTGGGAGTCTTATAAAAATTTAATTTTCGTAATTTTTAAAATAGACCCCCCATGGAGTTGCAACTTATCTTATAAAAAAACTCACCTTTTTTATGAAACTTTGCAATTGGAAGTATGGGTCCAGGGTCAAAATTTAAGGAGATAGCCTATTGTTTCGATATTTATGACTCACCCTGTATAAGCCATTGGGACAATACATGCCCTTTTAGCTATGATATACTCTTTTATTTTTCACATATTTATGCATACTATATGATGCGTATAAATGCTATATTTGACATACAGGACTACAAAAAAGAATTCTAGAAGTTAACTGAGTACGCGCGTATAAATTGCTTAAAGCTTATTTTTAAATGAGCTATGCCTTTTTTCGCTGAATTGAATTAAGTTTACTGCGAAATGTTTGTAGAGTATAGGTTATTTTATTATAATAATTATTTGATTATATTATGAAAAAATATTAAAAATAAAATTCCTAGAAAAATATAAAAATTATCAAATTCAGAATTTAAAGTATCTTTAAATGATAAAAATTAAATTTGCTAAATCTTCAAAAATTTTCAAATTACGAAAAAAAAAAAAAATTATCAAATTTTATTGTTTCCAAAATTAAAAGATTATTAAAAAATTAATATTACGAAAAAATATTAAATTCCGAATCATGAAAAAAACATTAAATGTAAAATTATAAAATAAATAAATTTTTTAAATTGGAAAACTGCATTTAAACTAAAGTTAAAATTATTACAAAATATCACGCCTCTCCCTATATTAGTTTCCTAAGGAGCAATACTCATTAGAACTTTTCTGCAAAAATAAATAAATAAATAAAAATAAATAAAATGAAAATATTAAATTAAAAATTATGAGATAAATATTCTTTTTAATGTTAAATTACTGGATTTAAACTAAATTTAAAATTATTACAAAATATTTCTTCTCTGTCTTTTTTAATTTCCAAAGGATTAATACTCAACAGAACTTTTCGGCAGAAAGAAGTATTAAATTTAAAATCATTAAATATTTTTTTAATTTAAAATGCCGTATTTAAACTAAATTTAAAATTGTTATTATTGTTTTTTTTGGGAGGGGGACAGATTAAAAAATAGTGATTATTGGCAGATATATTGAAAAAATAAGTTTGATTAAAGTACACCTTGATATACAGTAATCAAACTCAAATGTTCTGTTCTATAGTTAAACGTCATCCCTGTACAAGGTTTTTAGAATAAAGTAATCTATTTTAAAAGCTTTGATCCCAGTACACCATAACATACTTGAGGTTATACTTAGGATATTATTTTAAACGAAATGTAGCCACGTTAAACGTGAACAGCATACACAAGTGCTGATTTCACACGATCAAAATGAAAAAGTGTGATCGTTAGAAACTTGTTTAGTTATACATGCCGCTAATCTCCAGGGGATGAAGAAATACTATTAATATAAAATTTAACGAGGAGAACTTAACACCATTATAGGCGCTCACTCGTTTGTGAAAGTTAAGAAAAAACAGAGCATACTGTTTGACCAAAAAACAAATTTATTATTAATAAAGTATTATTAAATAATTTGACTGGTGTGAGTAGAATATATTTTAAAATCTTTTTATTATAAGTAAATCCATTAACATACAATAACGTACTTCATTCATTAAATAAAATTTAATATCACTAGGGGGGCTCCGCCCCTCTGCTCGCTACGCTCGCCAACCTCCCGAGTAATCACTTCGCGATTCCAAGTTGTAGGCTACCCCTACTTGCTGCGCTCGCCAATGCCCCATGGAATAACTTCGCGATACCTTATTTTCCATACACTGTTAAAAATTTGAAACTTTTGTTGCATCGTCACTCCACAACTTTTATAAAAAAACGATTACTTCGCTGGATAATGGAGCATTTTCATTGGTTAAAATAGAGATATTCTATAAAAGCGATGGAGTGACGATGCAACAAAAGTTTCAAATTTTTAACAGCGTACACTCAATTTTGGAATTCATCCCTCTTCTCATTGGTAGAAGCATAGATGGAGCCCTTTCCTGATTGGTCTATTCGACTCATGGAAGGTGTGGTCCACCCGGACGCGTTATTTCCTGAAACCTTACGCATCAGCATCATTCCTTTTAAGGCTAGTTTTTTTACTATTGAAGGATTTCTCTCTTTTAGTATACAAAGTAATACACTCTAAATTCCTTTTTATATATTAGCAGTTTTATATGACAATTTTACAAGATTTTTTTTTTCGTTTTTCTGATTACATTTTACGTAATATATATATATATATATATATATATATATATAGTATCAATTCATCATGAAAAATTGCAGCACCATTGGCGCTTAAGCAGCTCATATTGCCTGTATTTTGTTTATTGTTTTTTAATTCTTTATCGTTAATTGTTTACCTTTTTGACATACACTCTATCCTTTAAATTTTGAATTTTCATTGCATAATGTGAAATATATATATATATATATATATATGTGACGATTTAAGGAGAACTCGAATTATTTCCACTGGTTAAAAAGAAACACACAGTCATGGCAAGCGAGGGAAAAAACAAAATAAATAAATAAATGTAGAAGATCCAATAATTAGTCATGGGCTGCTGTAAATTCATTTATTAAATTCGTAATAATGAGGAAGGAAAAGCTCCTTTTGCAAAAATTCCATCATTATTTCAGCGAGCTGTCCTCATCGAAGAAGCAACCCAAGAAATCTTTTTTTTCATCTCGAGACTTCCACCTTTTTTTACTAAAAAGAAAGTTCTGGAACATTCTGTAACCTCAAACCATCATTCTTTTATGCAAACAGAATTCTTGTCCAGCTACGAGATTATTTTCCACAAACGATAAATTTATTTTAAAAAAAATATTATTTAACCAATTTATAATTGACTCAGAATTTTAAATATCTTAGGCAGACGATTTTTATAAATGATTAATTTTAAGAGAAAAAGAAAAGAAATGAATTTATTAATATGCACACATCAAAGGTTGACGTAGGAAAAATAAATAAATAGATAAAATAAAATAATGATATTTTTTTAAAGGTATGATTTTGGAATAAATTTAATAAGACTTTCTTAAAAAGGGTTGATAAAAACATAGAAGAAATCAGTTTTATTTGGAATATTAAGAAATAAAGTTTTAATTAAGAATATTTTTAATTTAGAGCCATCTTTTTAAATTTACGCATACTGGAATAATGTTTTTTAAGGCAAATTAAGAATTTATATCGTCTGCATAAGGATTAACAGATTAGATTTAGAAACAAGATTTTAATTTAATAATTTGAAGTAAGTACGGAATATTATTATAAGAAAATTAAGATAGTATAAAGGTTAGTTTTGGCGAAAAAATTTTAAATTTGTAATATTATCCCCTCTCCCCAAGACTTTGTATGAAATTGATAGTTAAATAAAACTACAAGTTCAGACAACAGAAATATAATAATTTAAAAAAGTTAAATTTTGGAATAAAACTGTCAAACTCAGGAAGCCAAGAGATGGAAGAAAAGAAAATTAACGCAATATAAAAAATATTAGCGATTAAAATAAAATAGTTAAGAGAAAATAATTCTGAATTAAATTTAGGTAGGAGCACTTCCCTGAAAGAAATACAATAATGTTACAACATCACTTACCATTTGTAAGTGCATAGGGGATAATACATATAATAACAGTAAATAAGTTATGAATATTAATAAGCAAGAGATAAAAATATAATAAAAACAATAAAAATTCGTTCTCATGGAAGTTTAAATAATTACAATGACTTAATGCATAGTTTATTTTAAATAAGTCCTTTAAATGAAACAAGTCTTTCAATAGTATATATAAAAGAGTCTTTTCCAATGTTCTCTGAATACAGTCTCTTTAATTAAAAATCTTCAAACCTAGTTTAATCTTTGGTTTTAATGTTATGTTGGATCCAACATCTTTCAGTAATATATCAATTTTTCAATAATAAATAGCATCACTCTCAATATCAATAATAAATAATATAGAAAAATTTAAATAATAACAATAACAACAATAATAAGTAATAGTATAATAAGACTCCATATCCTAATATTTTTCAATAAGAGTATAATTAATACTAAACTTCATTATAGAAATCATAATAATAATAATAATAGTAAAACAAGAGTATAATCAAAAGAAAATATCACTATTTGTTTATTATTGATAGGGAAAATATTGGTTGAGGATAAAAATAATTACATAGCAACTAAATAATTTTCTTATCTTCTAATAGCATAAGAAAGTATTTTTTGCTAGCCGAAAGTATAAATAAAAAAAATCATAATAATTCCAAAATCCAAATAAAATTAAATCTAACTATTTAGAAAATGGACTCTCAACCAGTATTTCCTTACAATAATTCCTCTCTGATACTCTTTTACAAAATTGTCAAATTTGGTTATAAGTTTTCAAATGCCAAATGTAGAATAATGTTTTATCTACACATGGTTTATAAACTTTAATAATAAAAACAAATAGGAATAAAAGTTGTCATTCTTAATTGAGAAATGGAAATAAAAATACTTTGCTTTTTTGAAAAACTTTTAATAGCTGTAGTTTTCACAATCACTGAAAATCACATATTATGTTATAGGTTTGAGTAGAATCATCAGATTTTATAACTATTATCATATAATATCTGCTGAATAAATAGAGTAATACTAATGTCAAATAAATGA
>OZ025301.1:36741907-36910589 GCA_964019185.1 Maratus speculifer | reverse complement strand
AGTAAAAACTTATGAATTCTCGGTTTAGACGTTAATTTTAACAAAACAAAAAACTCGGAAAAACTTTAAATAGTTTTTATAAAAACCTTACTTTCCCTTCGCGTATGCATGCTATCCGCATAAAAATAAATACATTTTATAACAATAAGCCACTTAACATAATCTGCAGTTTGAACGCATTTGCTATATTTATTTTGACAGGGTTATCCAAAAGATACAGTCGAACCTCTATATAACGAAACTCCATACATCGAATTTCTCCATATAACGAATTTTTCGTAAGAACGGTCCCCTTTTCGCATGATTACATTAAAAACAGACTCTATATAGCGAAATATCTATCTCCATATAACGAATTTTTTCATAAATTGATCTTAATTTATTCAGTTTTAAAAAAGCTTCGAAATCATATGGAATCAATTTTCCATCACTTATTTTTGATTTATCGTTCAGTGGAGAGGGTTTTTTTTTTTTTTTTATAAATATTACTTCTCTCCTTATTCTTTAAATCTAACAAGTTCATCCCACCTCCCACACACCTTTCAACATCCTTCTCAAAACACAGTCAATTGAATTGTTACACATATAAGAGAGGAATCAATGAGAGCACATAAGAAAGACCTTCAAATGGAGGAAAATATCAACTACAATTTTTCATTCCTTGCTAAAATTTGAGAATTTTTTTTGAGAGCGTAACAATTGTAATTTTAAAATCAAAACAACAAAAAATTACAGATTTCTTCTTCTGAAATTTATGTAAGTCTTCCGTATTTGATTTTCATTAAGCTTTCAAATAAATGTCTTTTCTAATTTTTGAAACTGCTTAAAAAGTAAGAAATAAAATGTTAGGTTAATATATACTTTTAAACATTTCAAATTCTTAATTAAAAAGATCAAAAATAATATTTGTTCAAAATTTACACATTAAATACTATTTTTAACATCATACTCTATACATCGAATTTCTCTATATAACGAATTTTTTACTGGAACGATGGATTTCGTTATATAGAGGCTCGACTGTATTCATTCCTTTCTAATTTGTTGGCGGTCCGCTATAGAGTTTTGGGAGAAAATCTTCCCGGAATTGTATGACTTGTACTATTGTGTTTACACACTCAGAATTTTACGGTAATTCCTCATGTTTTTTTTCTAGATATTTAACAAAATGTCTAAAATCGCAAGTTGCCGGCCACTTTTAGCCATATATATATGTGTGTGTGTATGTATATATTACATTTTTTATTTTAAAATAAAACTGAACAGTTTGGCTTCTAAAAATAGGCGTTACATTTAGAGGAAGAAGAGTCTTAATAATTAAAATCGTTTTAAAGATTAATGTTTTCAAATTAATCTGCCCTCTAAGGATGTATATGCAATCACCTAAGTAATTGCAACCCATCATGCTCATATGCCCCTCCCCTCTTTGTTGCCGGATTACAAATTTAAAATCTTAAAATACTTTCAACTGTCTCGATTGTTTGTTTTTCCCTAACTGAAAGTGAATAATCAAATCATAACCAGATGCAAAAGCGTGACTTTTAGCTTGAATAATATTGAATAAAGTTTTACATTTTAATTCAATATGTGTATATATATATATATATATATATAAATACATATATATTAGTAATTAAATAATACAACTATGCAGTATTAATTACCGTAAATCAAAAGATCACAGGAACACACACTGACTTTTACACGCCGACAACAGCAACATAAAAACGTGTTTGTAAGGGCACAAACTAGCAGTAAGAATTGAGAGGAGAACCCAAAGAAAGCGACAGGTGATGCTAACTAGTTCATGCAAAGTTTTGTTATTTGATTGTGTTTATTTATTTTTTTTTTTTTTTTTTGTGTGTTGTTGCTATTTTTTTTTTATTTATCGCCAATATTTCAGTGCTGTTTCATCTATTTATATTAGCGACCTACATTAAGAAACAAAACAAATTATAATGTTACATAATTTGTTTATACACATATTTGTTTATATAATAACAATGTTACACGTACTGTTACTTATACATAAAATATTCATTGCTTGAAGTTTTATTTTACAGTTAAGGCACCATGCAAGATTCCTATCCTCTGTTAATACGCAGAAATTTTAATTAAAAATTTTATGTATTCCAAAAAGTCCGCACTTTTTAAAACTTTGCTTACGGATTTGCATATACTGAACTGAATTCAAAGTACGCAATCAACTTTACATTCTTTGAAACAGTTTTTTTTTATAGTCCTTACAATTCTTTAATAAGTAATTCTGCGAAGAATTATCTAATAATCATAAAAGCACCATGTTGATGCATGTACTCACAGTCCCCTAATTACCTTTTTGCATTAAAAAAGTTGTATGACATTATTTACCTACCTAAAATGCATTAAAGTTCATACTTATATTAAAATACCGTCCATTCCCTTAACCCCAGATTTGTGCAGTATGGCGCGAGAGCGAGGGAGGAGCTACTCCATTCGAATGCAGTTATTGTGTGTAAACTATTTCAACTGAATGAAAGCATGAGGCAAAACTTTTTGGACCGTCTTGATCATAAGCTAGATGTACAATAAATTTCACTTCCAAAGTTTTCCTTCCATACCCGACAAGAGATTAGAACTCTCAGAAACTTAAATGACCATATCTGTACAGATATGAACAAGGCGAACATAATGCCGTTTAGGCGTTCACCTGTTATATATAAAGAAAACCATTGAAATGAAAGACATAAGTACATAAACGCGTATAATTATAAAATGACATAATGCTTTAATTTTATTGGTGTGAATGTATAATTTGTTTTGTTTCTTAATGTCAGTTTATTAAACATTAATATCATATACCTTAACCTTATGCCATAGCCATAACCTTAATGTTTTCTTAATGTCAGTTTATCCCGTACCATTAATTCTGATATTTTTCAGAGTGCGGATATGTCCCACCATATTTTTCAGAAACTCTAGACATACAATATCCTTCAACCTAACACAAAAGAATCTTTCATGAAATTATTTTCATTGGAAGACCTAATGGAATTTCAAAAGTACAATTCTTTGTAAATTATTAAAGATACGTATACATTAAGACTGGAACGATCACTAATTATGCAATAATTCAACATTGAGTGAGTTCTGGCCTCAGCTTACATAACCGGGGACAGAATTCGAATCTGTGTCAGAGTGTACAGTGCCGCTGCTCTGTTATATTAATTGTGATTATGTTCGTTTTAATATATATGTATTTTTAACAATTAATAAATTTAATTCAGATGTTAATTTATGTGGTTTGAAAGAACTGTTGATAAGAGGTGAGATATTATTTTAGGCGCCTGAAAATTGTCTCCCATTTCAAAATTGACTTGTAGGTTCGAAATAAAAATTGCAAAAAATAAATATAATTTACACAATTCTTCCTAAAAGTTTTGATATCATTTTAATATTTTAACTGTAGTACTTTCGGTACATATTAGCATTGGTAATAATATTTATTATCTTTATTCATTGAAAATTGCGTAGCATAGTTTGAAACCTTTTATATATTACTTTTATTTATCCTAACAATAAAAGTCATAACGTCAAAATTTTTACGAGGCAATAAACAGAATTATTCATTTTCTCAAATCTAGTGACTAATAATAATAGTAATAACACAGAATAATTTTTTTCACATCTATATAAATAATTTTTTTTTTTTTTTTTTTTTTTTTTTTTTAGCCTTCGATGCTATTTTTTTTAGACAAGCTAAAAAATGCCGTGTCATCAGCCCTGAATTTTCTACTGAACCGATTTTGATAAATGTTTTTTAAATTAAAACTATTTATTTGTAGTTGTGCCCATTTTAGTTATTTTTTAATTTATTTCCATTTTTATATTTTATTTTTAATTTTAAATGGTTTTTATGATATATCTTCGAAATGGGACAACTCAGTTTAGCTTTTCTCTGGATAATAAAAATTTATTTTCCAAAATGATTGCGTATAATTATGCACTAATTGCGGTAAAAAAAAATATATTTACTGAGAAATAATATTAATAATGTAAATAAAATAACAGAAAATAATTTATGATAAAAATTAATGTCTAAAGCAAAATAAGAAAATTTCAAATGAGGAAAATGATGTCATTGAGCAACCAGATAAATGGGAATTACAATATTATTACGGATGCCTTTTTCATATTACTAATAACAGTAATTTTTAAAAAACATTTGAAGAGAAAATGACGTCATTATTTAAAACATCGCATTTTTTCTCATAACGATATTAAATACTACTCTGTTATCCCGTCGACCAATTTCGCCAAATTATACAAATCGCCAAACTAACAGCCAAATTATACCTATTGACGTAATTTTTATTTTAAATAACGAAAAAACAAATAGTAATTAGTAGAATATTAAAAAAAATATTAATAAAAAGTTGAAATAAAAATCACTTAATGACATTTTAAACACATGAATCGTATTTAATGTCATTGAATGCGACATTCATGATCATCCATTATTGGCATTTAACCTTATAGTTTGGTCGACGAGATAACCTGGTAGTACCCGATATTGCATTTCAATATTTCTTTTCATTATGGACACTGAGATTGATATTTTACTTTCAGATGACTTCAGTTAGTGAAAATAAGGCACAGTAAAAATGAAATTATATATTTTTTTTTATAAAACTATTTTTCTGTGAGTGCATATAAAATAAAATTTCTGGATTTCGCCGGCACTCAGATTACAATTTTAACTGAAGTTGTGCGAATATTTCCATGCAAAATTGTAACTGGCAAATTTGACATTTAGTTTGTAAATATATTTAATATGTATTGATTCAATAATGTAATTACTTTTGCTTTTTTTAAAACCAAATCGAGCGGGTCTTTTAAGCTTAATTTTTTTTAGACATTGTTTTTAAAGCTGCACGAACCTTTTTCTTGAGAACTTTCTGACATATTCCCTTATTTTTTATTTTTTTTCTTTTAATGGGTTTTATGATACTTAAATCTCCAAATTTTCCGCAATCGATTTTTTTATATGTTAATCGCTTATCTTTTCTGCACATTTTAATACAATTTTTTATTTAAAATTCCCGTTAGAACAGAAGGACATCCCGTAAGAACATCCTGGATTTGTTGCCGTTAAAGAAGTGTTTCCATAACTTTGATGTACTGTTACTTAAAATGACTTTTTTGGGCATAACGCGTAGCTGACCTTAAAAATTTCTCAACACTCTTTCACCAAATTTTTAAAATTTTTTTCATGTTAGTTTGCACAAACTAAACCTAAATTTTCTTTTTTATTCTTCAAAAACATTTTTTCTTTCAAGTTAAAGTACTATTGGGGGGGAAATGAAATTGTATTAGGTATAAGTAACATTGTACTAAAAATATTTAAAAAACAGGCTTTAAATACAAATTTATTTAGGTTCAAGTTAATTATTAAAAACTGAAGTATAATGAATCACCAAAATTTTTCATTCTAGCCCCCTGACCGCCGAGCAAAAGGGCAAAACTGTAATGTTTTTTTTTCCTTCAATTTATTTTAAATGTTAATAAAAGAGGGATTTTCTATCATGGTATAATTTTTTTGTTACGTATTTGCTTATAAGCCATGAAAGTATCAATCATAACTTAATTTCTTAAAACTGGATTATATTTGTAGAATTATATTAATTTAAATAAAGCTTCAACTGCAGTGTTTGTTTGTTTGTATTTATGTCGGCCAATTATCTACACTGGGGACATAGGCCCTAAGGGGTGGGACACCCTCCGTGGGGGTCCCTCTAAGGGAACCTAATCCGTATTTACACAAGGTTCGAAGAAAACCGCTGAAAACTCCGAACGGTTAGGCCGACGGTCGTGATTGGGTTCGAACCCAGCACCTACCGTCTACCAGTTTCGAGGTCAGAACCTCCCGGCAACTGGTGGGGCTCAACTGCAGTGAAACCTGCAGCCTGCTGAACGGATATATCCGGTTGCGGCAGTGGGAAGGTTAGTTACATAATTTATTTTGTAATTTTAATGCTAAACGTGTACCCCTGGGAATATGTGGAATTCCTGCTAGGAGTACGTGAACATATTGTCGCTAATGGCAGAAATCACAAAAATAATTAAAGTAAAAACACAATGCAAATTGATAGTTTTAGGTGACAAAGTTAATCTCATGTCCATTTTATTCTCAAAATGTGGGGAAAAAATCCAACTAGCAAATGAAGTGTCAATAGCTCCACCCACAGAATAATATATTCCATGAGTACTTTTCGTCCACCTTCCCGAAAACTTAAGTTAATCAATAATTTTTCTTACCACTCTTTTTTTAATATTCCAAGTTTATGATAATTGTAGAAGGCCTAAAGCACGTCATACTTCCATAACTTAATATATTTTCTTATTACGTATTGATCAATAATATTTGTATGATTGTTAAAATTTGTTTTGGTACTAAATTGATTTTTATCTATGTTCGGCTAATGTAAAAAAAAAAGCGGTATTAACTTTAAAATGCAAGGAAACATCAATGTAATTTGTATTAATTTCTTCACGGTTGATGAGACCAGTAATGAAAATATAACAAGTAAGAAAATGATGCGTTAAGCATAGATTATGAAGCACATTCCAACACTTAATGAAATCTTTAACAAAACTTTGTTATTTAGGGAAATAATAGTGTATAGCCAAATATACCCAAATATGTATTCCAGTACATTAGAACAGACCTGTATTTCATATGTCAGTTGATATAATGGGAAAATTTAGTTCAGCAAGAAAATACCCAGTAGCTTGAAATTTCTTTTTCAGCATTTCATACTATTAGATGGAAACACACTTGAATACTTTTGCTCAGCCCTGTAGTTTACATTGTACCTTTATTACACGTCAGCATTAGGCTAAAATTTATTGTAAACTAAAACACCTTTAAAACAACTGAAATCACATTCTCATAAATCATCATTCATAGGCGTCCATGTACCGAATTCTTTGCGTGGCCCTGTATATCCTTTTATCTATATTCTGCAAACATTTCTCAGTAAATTAAATGAAGCTCAGCGTAAAAATGCATAGCTTATTTAAGAACCACGTTTAAATAATTTACGCTCATATTGAGTAACGTTGGTGAGCTCTTTTGGGTAGCCCTGTTTATCAACTATAACATTTATACACACCATATAATGTGCATATATTTAGCGAAATATAAACGCGCATATCATAATTAAAATGCATTTCATCCCTCCATCAGCCATTATCGGACACATATACGGTACTTCGGAAAGAATATACTATTTGAAATCTTTTGTATGGCCCTGTAAATGCTATGTACTTCATATTATGCAAGATAGTAGCGTATAACTTATATTAAGCTTCAGTGATATATATCAATTTTATTATACATGAAACAGCTTAATATGTTTAAAATATGTCACACACAATTCCCCCTTTTACCATTATATATTATTAAATTCTTTTACTTCATAGTCATTAAATAGATACTTCATTTTCAATAGGGTTCGTGCTAGAGTAAACCTCAATAACGTATAAAAATTTCATAGCAATCCGAGTATATTTACGGGAGTTAAAGCGCGGCCAGACGGCCAGACAAACCGAATGCATATGCACTTTTCAACTTTGTTGGAAAGTGCTAATAAAGAATGGTGAGTGGAGGGAGGAAATATTTATGAGAAATAGGGACACTCATAGATGAAAAGCTTGAGAAAGGGGACATGAAGAAAAATGTTTCAAAAATATGCATTAAAATATTTAATTGCTATAAAGGACGTTAAATACTAATAAAAACATTAAAAGATCTTAATAATTTTTACATGTTTCGATTGAATTTACTCAATCATCATCAGAAAAAGGAAATACAAATGAACACAAAGATGCAAAATGACAAAAAACTATTATAAATGAAATTAATTTTTTTTTAAATAAAAATCACGCGCGTTATATTATAATTATGTATCATGTTGCTTAATTTTTAAATTATTTAACAATTCAATCCAAATATTTGGGATTTGAAATGACAAGGAGTCATTGCAGACCATTGAGCTTCTGACGTAAATTTCAATACTCTCTCTAATAAAAAGTTGCAAATAAAAATCTGACCTATAAATTAATCTACTTTCATTAAATAAAATATCTATGTTTTCTATTTGATTTAGCCTAGATAATGCGGTTTTACCTCTATTAAATTTTATGTCTGCAATGTGTTCTTTACATCTTATTTTGAATTTTCTTTGAGTCATGCCAATATAATAATTTTTATAACCAGCTTCTTTAAGAAATGGAATAATATAAACACCTGATCGGTCAAATTTATCAATGGGGTCAATTCTAGTTGTTAAAATTGATTTTAATTTTGGAGGGGGTCTCGCTAACTAAAAAACACAATTAAAAAAGTTTGATTTAAATTTAATAGCTAGACCCCCCTCCAAAATTAAAATCAATTTTAACAACTAAAATTGACCCCATTGATAAATTTGACCGATCAGGTGTTTATATTATTCCATTTCTTAAAGAAGCTGGTTATAAAAATTATTTTATTGGCATGACTCAAAGAAAATTCAAAATAAGATGTAAAGAACACATTGCAGACATAAAATTTAATAGAGGTAAAACCGCATTATCTAGGCTAAATCAAATAGAAAACATAGATATTTTGTTTAATGAAAGTAAATTAATTTATAGGTCAGATTTTTATTTGCAACTTTTTATTAGAGAGAGTATTGAAATTTACGTCAGAAGCTCAATGGTCAGCAATGATTCATTATCATTTCAAATCCCAAATATTTGGATTGAAATGTTAAATAATTTAAAAATTAAGCAACGTGATACATAATTAAAATATAACGCGCGTGATTTTTATTTTTAAAATTTTAAAATTTCATTTGTAATAGTTTTTTGTCATTTTCCATCTTTGTGTTTATTTGTATTTTCTTTTTCTGATGATGATTGAGTAAATTCAATCAAAACATGTAAAAATTATTAAGATCTTTTAATGTTTTTATTAGTATTTAATGTCTTTTATAGCAATTAAATATTTTAATGCATATTTCAGAAAAATTTCTGCTATAGAAAAATAAAATGATTAAAAAAGCCGGAAAACAATTTTTTTATGCGATAAACGAATGATAAAAGAAAATTGCAGTCATATGCAAATAACTTTTATATTAAATAATAATATTTTAAATAAAATATGGTAAGAGAATTTAGTTTTTATAGTCAGATTCTCCCAACATTTATTATTTCTTCTTTTATTGCCGATTAATAATTACCATATTACAGAGTTTGAAAATTCCTCTTAAATATCCATTTTAAAGTTGATTATATAGGAAATTTTATGAAAGAATACACAAATTTGCTTTGAAATACGTTTTTTTTTCAATGTTTTGTTCATTAAACATATCCTTATTTTTTTTTTTTTTTTTTTTCAATAATTAACAATACGGTATTTTTTGACAGATTTAAGCATTCATTTTTAAATTTATAAAACCTTAAACTTGCATACATGACAGGCCACGCCTATTCATTTTACAAAAAAAATTAATGTCTGTCATAATCTATCTCTTGAAATTATTTATAATTTTTTGATTAAAATTTCTTTCTAAATTGAAAGAAAAAATACTTTGATTATAACTTATTCGATGCATCTCATTTTTTAAAAAAAATGCCTTGCTATTTCAGAATACATAAACTAAAGTTTTTCATATGGATTTAACATAAGTATTCTGTAACGTTGATCGTTTATAAGTCAGTGATTTTTTATATAAAAATGTTTAATGTATATACTTTTCGAACTGATTTTACTCAACAAACTTAAATGAAATATCAAAACATGAAAAAATGCATAAAGCAACACCACCAAATAAAATAAATAATGTAGTAAGTTTCATACCAGAATCTGTAAATATAATAATGTTTCTATTTTATAAATGCAGCTGTATTATCATTATTAGGTTTTGGAGAATAATCAAGCTGAAAGGCATTTCTTAATATGAAAGTGCCTTTTGAATCCCAAAAATTAGACTAGCGTATTGATGTAGCTCTCTGCTCCCTACGAGTTCGTCTCTCGATGTAGCTATGCTCCCTATAGAGATCATAGTCACTCGATTCAACCTAGTCTAATCAAACCTAGATTCGGCAAAATTTTGCTAGTTTAGCGAAGTATAAATTTGAAAGTGTAAAAATCGCCATTGCCGTTATAGTCATTTAAAAACTATGAAATCATTTGAACATAATTGATAATTATATATGATGTAATTAAATTTTGTAATAAAATATGTTTCATTAGTTTATTATTCTTATTAATGGAAACTTTAGCTTTTATGAGAAAGATTTTAAAACCAAAAAGTACCAATATTTAATCTTATTATATTTTCATATTGTAAAAATCCCGTGAAATTTTATAAATACCAAACATAGCCCCACCCCTTTAAAAAAAATCCTCTCTTTGTCATGAAAATTCTAATTATAAACACTTCTTAAAAAAATTAGAATTTCCTGTCTCCAAAAGTTGCTTTCTTTTGGTATTATACTGTTGTGTATATAGGGTTCTTTTGATCTTATGATTAGACAACTTCAAACTCTTGTCTCTTAGAAAAGTAGAAAATAATTTATTTACAGATCTTCAGAACAACAGAGTGTTCGAAACTCACAAATATTACTTGATATTCAAAAATAACTGTTCAAATCTATCGTACAAGCAGGGACGTAGCTTTAGGGGGGGGGGAGGGGGGGGAGCCTCCCCTCCCAATATGTTCAGGTAGTAGGGCGCCAAAGAAGGCTTAAGGGCGCCGTTAAGCGCCCAGATAAAAAGGCTTTGTAAGTAGTAATAAGTAATTATAAAATAACTTAATTTGAAATTAAATTTAAAATTTCAAAATAAATTACTATTCACTTACAAAACATGAAAAAGGCACTTAATTTTAGACTTGTTACTACCTCTATTCCCCCACTCCTACCCCGAAGAAAATTTATGTATCCAAAATAAAAAATTTCAAAAACAGGCTTGTAATGAATTCCAGGATAGACGTACAGTTATTTCCTTCTTACAGTAGTTGTTGGTCACCCTTAGAAATAGATAGAAAGGGAAAAGAAGTGTGGAAACGACTGTAGTGCGTTTGAATGGTTCTATAAATATGTTTAAGTAGTAGGGCGCCACAAAAGGTTTAGAGGTGCAGTCAGGCACCTAAAAAAGAGGGTTTCAAAAGGGCGCCATGGAAGGTTTAAAGGCGCCGTTTAGGCACCTAAAATTTTTATTATTAATGTGGAATTCTTAGATTAATTTTTACACACACACACACACAAAAGGAAAAAGAAAAAATAATGAAATAGCAGTAACATGATTTGGAATTAATATTATTGTAAATTTATAAGAAAATAAATTATGGTTTCAAAAAAATATAGGCAATCCATTACATTTGAGCCATTTTAAGATTACTGCTAGGCTCTATCCCCAGTGCGAAAACAAGAACACATTCCGGAAATGGACATTGTTCGATCACTACATGTAATGTGATTTTTCGGAGAAAAGCTCTCCCCTTATTCCAATTCAAGGTTGGTGGTCTTCTAACCTTACCCCTCCTCCTCTAACCCAGGGTCATCTAACCTTAATTATTTTAACTCCCCTCTTATGTCCTTCCATGTGTGAGGTTAGATAATTTCGGGGCGTCAACTACATACATCTTTGTTGTCCAGTGTCTAGTGTTGACAGATTGTACTGAAGCTAATAACGCGACTTTTCAAAACTAGCGATTTTTTTCGTTCAATTTTTAAAATAAAAATAAAAAGCTGTCTTTCGTAGTTATCCAGAGAGAAGAAATTCAGTCAAGAATGATGACTGAAATAAAACATAAAAATAAAAAACCAGGAATAAAAGAGAAAAAGAAGTTATGAAGCGAAGAAATGACGCAAATTTATGAAAAAGTGGATGAAAAACGATTATGCAGTCGAAGGTAAAAAATGTACATATTTTCCTTTAATTAAGCATGTTCTTAAAGTACAATGTTTATATTTCTGACGCAATTGTGAGTTCATTTATTATCAATCACTGCTATTATTATAGGGAAAAAATCGAATAGCATTCTCAGTTTTCCGGTAAATTTAAGTTTTAATGATTTGTATTATTTATTTCCTAAACAAATAGCTATTTTTTGATTAATGGTGATTTCTGAAACTTTTACATTATTAATAATCGACCTATTTTTAACCCAGGACTGGGTAGGAATGAAGCTTTCCCCAAAAATTAAAAGAAATATATGTTTAAGGGTGTACTCGAAAACATGCTTTTCTACCTTCAACACCTCGAAATTTTCTGATAGAATTTCAGACTCATTTTTAAAAATAGAAACATGAAACTTGCTGGAGTGATTTTTGAAGAGATGTACAAGGTACCGTATGATCTTATTTTTCGCTCCATTTATTAGAATTTGATTGATAAACAATCATTGCTTCAGCAAGGTTCTTTTTTTCGTCTCCAGGTCTTCCCCTTCGTAAAATTCGGTTCACAACGCCCACTTTGATAGCATTTCTCCCTCTATTTTCTGCCTTTATCAAAATATCGAGATTTACGGCACTTTGTATAGTTTCTGAATAAGAGAATCTGTCAGTCTGATGAATTTGAGAGCAAAAGTGAATTCAAAATTAAATGCGAAAATAAGCAGTTTGGATCGGAATACACCATTACTTACAGATGTTTTTCGAAAAAGCAATCGAACATAGTAAGATGCAATCGAATGGAACCAAACAAATATTCAGTTTTACATGATTTATTATTATTATTATTATTTAGGTTTTTGGTATCCACATACTGCATTTTCACAGATTTTATTTTATAAAACAATGTATATTAAATTCTAACATGATAGTTAAAAATGCATTGTTCATGACCAAGTGGTACTGATTTCATTCTTGCAAGAGTTACTGATCATGTGGTAAAAAAATGTTTTTCAAAAACATTTTCAACTGAGCAATATATTTTTTTTGTTGTTTTTGGCTCTATTTTTGTTTTATAATATTTCTAAATATAGTTTTGTTATGTTTTATCAATTGTACATATACATTTCAAGTTATTGTCACCCTTGTGATGGGTCTTTTTTCCGCCTTGCGATTGACATTACAGCTTAAATTTGATTTATCTGAAAAATAACAGTTTTCAATTAACTATATAAACATCACGATGTACCGACGTGCAAAGTGAACTCTTCTATCTGAAATTCCTAAATATATGTGTATATTAGGGTGGATCGAAAATTTTTTTTTCACAGTGTCAAAACCTACCTATGCGGAAAAGATGTTCTCTTGGATGGAGATTAAGGGAAAAATAATTAAAAAAATTAATTTTAAATTTTAATACTGCCACAATGAGGTTGAATTTCGAAAAAAAGTGAAAAAAGACCTAATTTTGGCTAGATGATTTTTGATTCAAAATAATAATTAAAAAAATTATCCGAAACCTACCTATGCGTAAAAGATGTTATATTATATGCTGAGTATGAGGAAAATAATTAAAAAAATTAATTTAAAAATTTAAATCTGCCGCAATGTGGCTCAATTTTATGCATTTAAACGTTTTTACGGTTTTTTTTTTTTTTTTTTTTTGTAAAATAAAATATAAATTTTAGAATTTTTAACATTTACTGCAGTGAGGGGATATTTAATTGATTACAAGATAAAAAAACTCTAGTTTCTTATTTAACAGTTTCATTAGTATTAAATCAAGAAAAATGGTCAACATTTCCATTGGCGATAATGACGTTCGGTATTGAAAATCGACATAAGATTTTGTAATTCAATTCGATTTTTATAAAACCGTCTCTTATGTATGGTCCATACACAGCAGAAATACTTCCGTGACTCTTTTGATTATTAGTTTTGTAGAATGAGGGTTGCGTGAATAGATATTATTGATAGTAGATGTTATTGCCACTGGAATGATTGCTGGATTTACCTATTGCTTCTGAAATCATGTCGTTACTAAATCCGTCAGTTAGTGGAGGTTCCACACATTTTCCCATTTAATTAAATCTATGTAATCCGTCGCAAAAGGTCAAAAAGCTGGTAAATGGAAAATATAGATATTTTTTAATGTAATGATTAGGATTACAGTCGACCGTTTGATTTCACACTCGCACTTTTAGAATTCATATACAGACATAAATGAAAATACAAAAAGCTTCTAACATGCTGCGAATAATCTTTCTATTACACCAGTGAAATATTTGTGCTCAGCCGCGATTCCATCCACGCTCCAAAAAGATGACATAGTGGAACCTCATTGGTATGTAACTAGCACAAAAACCATTGTAGTGGACGCTTGAAGATCAGTTCCATATTTCGAATAACACATCCTTTAACATCTATATTAGCAGATATTCCGTCACAACCGATCGCAACCAACTTTGTTACATGTATATTATTGTTAACACATGACAAAAAAAAAATGTACATCGGGTTTTCAAATTGTTTGGTACTATCCCAGAATTTACATTTATATGGCCGATGTATTCGGAATCAAGTTCGTTTTTCAAGCTCAAGTCTTCTTCTATAATGATTTTTCTTCTGTTTTTTTTTTCTAGTGATGTTGTCTGTCTTTACACCCATCAAAGTCTAAAGAAAATGGCCATGATCATAATCTTTTACAAATGACTAAAGAGAATGACTAAAACGATGGAGTGGTCTTTGGTTTGTTTTGTCATGCCGAATTTTTTCTGTCAATAGTATTCGTTTCATAGTTTTGTGAGATAATGCCCACATCTTGGAGTGCACCAGACACGATGGCAGCACCTGCTTGGTCGGAAATGCCCAAATTATTCAATATTCTGACTGATACCAATCTTCGTCACTACAGGTGATGTGACACCTAGCTCGGCAGAATTTTGGCTTTTCAATGATACCTGATGATGCAGAAAAGTGAGTTTGCTCTGAATACGTCGGTTTAGTTTACACTCAATAATCATATTCATATTCAAATCTATTGAACTGAGAAAAATAGGCAGTATTTTCGGAAATGGTCCGAAAGACTTTAGTAGCTTTCAATATCTTATTTTGTTTTACAAGAATTAAAAAGAGCGCAATATATGTCGTTGAATAGTTTAATTTTTCTTAAAATGCTGCTGTGGTAAGTTATTGAGATTGAATCTCATTTACCGATCACTTGTAACTTATTAGCAACTCCTTCTCACTGGCAGGAAATAAATAGATGTTGACCGATTCCTTTCTTCGGTTATTTTTTAAATACCAATACATAAATTTTATAACTTTTTGTAATAGGGAGCATATTTACTGGCATATCAAAGCCAGACCAAAATAGGTTGTAATTCATATCTCTCTCTCTTTATTTTTATTTATTTATTTTTTTTAACAACGCCATGGTACAGTAACATTCAAGGTACACTAAGCTACACAATACACAAGCAGACAAATCCTAACTGAAAAAACTAGAACTGCCAGTTTTTCGAAACTTTAAATCACTTGCAGCAGTATGAAATTTCGAAATTAATTTTTTTTTTACTTAATATCCATGCAATATAATATTTCTTACGCAAAGGTAGGTTTTGATTGATATTAAAATGATTATTTTGCGTCAAAAATAAATCTAACCAAAATTAGATCTTTTCCCATTTTTTAAATATTTTATCGAATTTTCAACTCTTTTGAGGCAGTATTAAATTTCAAATTTATTACTTATTATTGTTTTTTACTTAACCTCCATGCGATATAAACATCTTTTCCGCACTGTTGGATTTTAAAAATTATTAAAATAATTAGTTTTTGAAAAAAAAATAACCTAACCAAAATTCGGTCTTTTTCAAATTTTTTTGAAAATTCAACCCTTTTGTGGCAGTATTAAATTTTAAAATAATTTTTTTTATTATTTTTCCCTTAATCTCCATACAATAGAACATCTTTTCCGCATAGGTAGATTTTGATGAACGGTAATTTTTTTTTCGCCATAGACAATCGATCCACCCTAGTGTATATGTCTTTATTACTTACCAATCATACGTAGTATAGGGTAAGTCTTGCGATCGTTTTGAAAATCGAAAAAAAAATTTTGACGGATTTACACGTTTTAGATAGTGGAGATTCCGAAAAACATATTTTTAGAAAAAAATTTTTGCCGTCCGTCTGTCTGTCTGTAAACGCTCTATCTCCCGAACAAATTGAGATAGGGACTTGAAATTTTGTATGTAGTTAGTATGTAAGAATGGGACGAACCCTATTTAATATCAGCAACCTCGATTATCTGGAACTACTTTTTTCGGACTCTCGAAAAATTCGTTCTGATGAAAGGTATATAAAAATTTTCGAATTTTTTTGTTCTAAGGAATGGACGTAAAAGGCAATAAAAAAACACACATTTTGCATATAAAGCGTCGCCGATCGGATTATTAGTTGCCGAGATATTTGTAATCTATTTTTCCACATTCTTCGATTTTTCATGACCCTGTATTTCATTCAAATTTCAATTCAGAAGTATATTTTAATTAGAAATGAGACGCTTAATCCGAAGCAGTTAATTGTTAGTTAACAGAATTATTATTTTTGGAGTTATAAGGATGTTTCTTTTACGCAGTTCGGTACTACTTGAGTAGTTTGGCGTTTTATATAATTTGTCGAAATTGGTACATCAGCAGTTCTTTAATATAGCATTACTATGTATATTAACAATATTTAAATTTTGTTTATGAATTGCAATGCATTGTATAAATAGTTTCACATGTTTTATTTTCATATACATATCCATGATGGGTAAGTATTACGGTGGTCCCCAACGACTAGTTTTAAATCCAGATTGAAATATTCTATGCATCTGAGTTTTTTGCGTCGCTAATTGCTATTGTGATAAATTACTTTTGACAAAACGTAATGATATCCGGTATTCAGCATACTATTGCTAAATTGAACATGTTGCTTAAGGGGGTAAAAATGTTTTTGTTCAAGTGATTGGATAAAGGGATTTGGAAATAATTGATTTTTGCTTTTAAAGTAGCCATTGTCAAAAGAGAGAATTAAATTTATTTTGAACGACTGTCTTTTAATTTTAAAAAGTGACAGGAAAAAGGTATTCGTTAATGTACTGTATAATTAACAGAATAATCGTGCAACCGATTTTAAAAATGCACATTAGAAAAAAATAACTACTTAAAGTTCTGTGTTACAATTGCAGTCCAATACAGGTTATTTTTTACTTATCTGTATTTATTGGGCAACTAAGATTATAAAAGGGAAAAAATGTTATTTCATTTTACAGAAACTGGAATATTCAGTATATTTGGTATATAGACCACCGTTACTTCCTTGAAAAAGGGTCGAATGTTCATCAAAATATTTAACATTCCTTTTTTACTACTATGACTAATACTATCAGTATTACTACTATCACTCCCACCACATTGGTGGGAGTGATAGTAGTGGGTCCGATCTCGGAGGATGTCACCAGAAAAAATTGAAGGCTAAATTCAATTATATTGACCAGTACGTTTCGGGCGGAATCTGCAGCTTTGAAACCACTACAACTCTATTGTAATTAACTTTGTGTTCCGTATTTTTATTTTTCTTCCAAATGCAATTGTTCTTATCATGTCAGGAAAATGAATTTAAGGATCCAGGATTCGGATTCTCTTCAAACATTCTACATTGCTTTTTTAGACCTTGAAAAAACAAGAGCTGGGAGAGATATTTTATCAACACATGTGCATGCACTCTGGAAATGGAAGTTTAATCATGGCTGCATCACTTATATCACCTAAATAGATGCCATTGCCATGAATAATTCGCTAAACATAAGAAGTAGCATAACTACCTCCCCTCTCCTAAAAAATGCGCAAATAATTCAAGGGCGCCAAAACATTAAAAGGCGCCAAATTTTGGTTCTCCCCCCCCAACAAAAATTTCACGCTACGCCACTGCGTACAAGTACAGATATAGGTCCCAGAGACTCTTTATACAACGTCTCAACACTAAATCACATTCAAAACAACATAGATAAAACTCAAGCAAACTTGCTTAAACAATCGCCTAGTAGTTCACTCAATGACTGACTGATAAAAATAACAAGCTAAATGTAGATACTGCCATTGCAGAATTCAGTTTCGCCTCCGATTAAAAAAATAAATAAAAATAAATCGATAGAGGTTTTTTAGAAGGGCGACCCCGTTTTGAATGCAATGAACTAACTTCATTTTTCTTGTGTTTATCAATATAATAGCAAACAGAAGGGCATGAAATACCCAGTTGATTAGCAATTTCTCTCTGAGACTTTGGAATTGCGGAATAATAAAGAGATACAATTTCACGTGCTACTTCTTCATTGACTAGATTCATCAAAAACGGATTTTTTCTTTAATTTAAACGCTTTGTTATAGACTCTGGGAAAAAGGAAATACATTTTAACAATAAAACGAGTGGAATCCCGTCGAATTCGACGAATGAAATGTTTAAAAGACCCGATCGATATGGCTTAAAAAAAAGTAAAAGTAATTGCATTATTGAATCAATATATAATAAATATATTTCCAAACTTAATATCAAGTTTTCCAGTTACAATTTTGCATGCAAATATTTGGACATCTTCAGTTAAAATTGTAATCTGAGTGCCGGCGAAATCCAGTTTTTTTTTTAATTCACTACAGAAAAAGAGATTTATTAAAAAAAAAAAAAAAAAAAAAACTAATTTTATTTTTACTATGACATTATTTTCACTAACTGAAGCCATCTGAAAGTAAAATCTCAATCTCAGTGTCCATAATAAAAAGAAATATTGAAATGTAATATCGTTATGAGTAAAAATGCGATGTTTTAAATAGTGACGTCATTTTCTCTTCAATGTTTTTTAAAAGTTACTGTTATTAGTAATAGCAAAAAGGCGTCCGTAATAATATTGTAAATTCATTTTATCTGGTTGCTGAATGCCATCATTTTTCTCATTTGAAATATTTCTTACTTTGCTTTAGACATTAATTTTTATCATAAATTATTTTCTGTTATTTTATTTACATTATTAATATTATTTCTCAGTAAATACATTTTTTTTACCTCAATTAGTGCATAATTACATGCAATCATTTTATTGTGGTTAAATTTTACGAAAACAATTAACTTTTTTCTTTTAAATGCGAGGACATGTTCACTGATGAAATAAAGTTTCTGACTTGTGGAAAGTAATAATGGGAAATAAATTTTTATTATCGAGAAAAAAGCTAAATTAAGTTGCCACCATTTTAAAGAAATATCGTAAAAAAGCATTTAGAATTAAAAATAAAATGTAAAAATGGAAATAAATTAAAAAATAGCTAAAATGGGCACAATTATAAATAAATAGCTTTCATTGAAAAAAATAATTATCAAAATCGGTTCAGTAGAAAATTCATGGCTGATGACACCACATTTTTAGCTTGTCTGAAAGAAATAGCATCGGAGGCTAATAACAACAACAGCTCGTATCGCTCTCCTCGCTCGGTTCGCAGCATGCACTGGAAATTTCCACAAGCTTCTCGAAAAATCCAGAAAACCACGGAATAACATTCAATGTATCATTATATCTATAAGGGGGTTACCATAGAGAGGGAAGGGTTACCATCGCCAACAATCGCCAACTTTGTCGCCAACTTGGCGATATATTTGGTGACCAAAATTAGTCGTCAAACTGACGCCAACTTGGCGATATCTATAATATTTCGCCAATCTGCCGTAGACATTCACTGAAAAATAATAGGAAAACACCCCCAGTAATTGGCATGCACTAGTGATTGGCACATTTTACAAACATGTCCTAAAAAAAGGATTTATATCCAGTCTTTTAAAAATTCAAGACCATATATCAGTTATATGCTCATTTACGTTAAAGATTATAACTTTGATTTATTTTACAAGATGACAATAGAGCCTAGGAAAGAGAAACAAATCTGGCTTGTATCAAATTAGCCATTTTGTTGCAAATTCTTGTTCTTTGGCTTAAGGAAGGCATGCTTTTCAATTCATTATTATCTGATTTAAAATATATTTTAAATTTTAATTGACAACAGTTTTGTTTAGTTAAAAAAAGTTACTTTAATTGTGTAAAAGTGTTTTCGACACAAATATTTGGATTTCTGAATTAATGGTAGTTGCCAATTAATGGTGCTTCAATTTTGCTCGTTCCGAGTAATTGGCACCTATTCCAATTACAAGGAATTCGCAAGGAATTTGAGATTAAACCATTTATTTTGGAAGTATTTTTAAAATTATAGACTAATTTTGTTTATCATTTGTTTTTATTTGAAAATATAAATTTTATCAGTAATTGGAATCCATTAAAGCTTCATATGACAATTACTGGGGACAGCATGACAATTACTGGATATTAATGTAAGTATATTGTATTGTTTTAAAGTGTTCACATGTCAGATTAATATGCTGATTTCTTACTCTCAAAAACCTGAAATGTGGCATCTTCATCTACAGTAAGTTAATTTAAAGCGATTAAACCCAATGCAAAATGTAATTTTTAAAAAAAATATAAACATATGCCAATTACTGGATCACAAGGTGTTATACATTGGTGCTCTAGGTGCCAATTACTGGTGATTTCAGCACGTTTTATAAATATATTTTTATAAAAATATTTTTCAATTTTTTTTTGCTTTTAGTGGACAAAATAGATGCACAGATATGCATTCTTTGATTTAAAAATATTTCCAAGTAAATAGCTTATTTCTTTGTAATGAAAATTTAAGTAAGTTTAACGACAAATTCTTAATGTGCCAATTACTGGGGATGTTATCCTATTTTTCAGTGTTTTTAGCTAAATAATTAATGTATGAAAAATAATAGACAAGTTTGCTTGATAACAGAGACAGTGTAACAAAATCTAGTATTAGTAAAGGAATGGAACTTAATAAGATTATTTACAATATTTTACAGTACAAACACTAACTATTTACAAAATTCGTAACAATACGTTACATTATATAATATATGTCATGTAATAATATAAAAATATAATCATATATAATATTTTTATATATAATTATATATACATCTATAAGTAGACTATAATGCAGTTATATATTATTATAGTAAAATATTTTATATTTATTATTTATCGTATAACATATAAAATTAATAATAATTATATTATAAGTAGGATAATAATATTATTAATATTATACAGTATAATTAATACACATTAATTTTTTTATTAAAGATATCATATTAATTAATATAACATTAATAATTAATAATAAATTATAATATATCACTAATAGTTATAGGCACTATATTGAAACCACTTTTAAGTGCAATTTGTGTGAAAACTCTATCAGTTTTTACACAAATGCCACATACTCACTTTTTATGGTTTCAAGCATGTACTTTTAAAAAAATCGATCTCAATCGAGTGCAGATAATCGGCCGTCATAAAATAACACCAACACCCACTGAAAAGTATGAACGTGTTTTCAGTATAACAGGTTCTTGTCAGTTTCTGTACGTTTTTTTTTTGGTGTTATTTTCTTTCCCTTTTTTTTATTGGTTTTATCAATTTGGACTTTAAATAAAGAAAAATATTTGCAATTTTAAAAGGTTTCTTTTGTATTTATTATTTGGCTCTTAAAATCAACTCATATTTATTTTTCTTATTATAAATATCTATAAATATTTCCACCTATTTATTTTTAGCCTTAATTAATAACGGAACGTTTGTCATTAAATAACATAAAGAGAAATATTTGGAAATTTTTGTGGATATGTAGAAAAAAAAAATAGCAATAAGATATAAAGTCAATAAAATAATGCATCTTTATATCCTTCGGTATAACTATCGCTTAGCGATTTATTGGATATATGGACACATAAAGCAACCATTATATTGTTCTGCAATTTTTTTGTCTTCAACCGTAATATTCAACGTTAATATTTTATGACTGAAATTGTCTTTTAAATAATACTTCTAGCCTTTTAAATTTAACAGTCTGTAAATACGGTTATTAAAAATTGTTCTGTAAAGTCAGTTAAGTAACGAAATATAGCGTTTCAAAAATATAAAAGTTAATAATAACGTAAATTTAAAGTACATTTTGTATGAATTGACCAATGACTGCGTTGTTTTAAGTATTAAATTGGAGTAAAGTGGGGTATTCACCATCAGAAATCATCCTTTTTGATTATTTGTAATATTTAATAATATATAATCAAATAGCATTAAACCGAAAAACTAAGTTTGGTGCTACCATCTATGATCAATTTGTATTAATAAAAATTGCTGATCATCCTTCTATTATAAAGGTTTTTTAACTTTCTACCTGAAAATCATTCTTATTGCAACTTCAGAAAGAAAATCATCGATTTAATCTGTACTAAAAGACAAATTAGAAATACTAAAATAACACTATCTTGATCGGCCATGTGGCATGTCGTAAATAATAATATCTTGATTTTTTAAAATATATATATATAGTAGAACCCCGCAAATCCGGATCGGTTTGGTCAAGCGATTGAGAAACGATTTGGTTAATTTCCATAGCATAAACTTGTTTCATCGTCATATTCTGAATAACAAAAACTTTTTCTGAAATCTTTTTCGAAGAATACCTTAAGTTCAGGGGTGCAAAAATCTAAGCGACAGCAGGCAGTTTCTCACCATAAAATTTATTTCGTTTTTCTTCGTCTAATATTTCGAGTGAAATTCCTGCTAGAATGCTATTAAATTTTGAGCGAAAAAAACTTTAAAATTTTAGTGGTGAGAGACTACCCTCTGGCGCCTAGATTTTTGCACCCCTGCTTAAGTTTTTTTATTTAAACTACACCCAACGAACTACTTATGCTCAATCGGATGCGTGACCGTACGGCTCACAAAAGGTATATAAAACTGGCACAGCAAAAAACTACAAACTCTTTTATTACAAAGTAAACATTTTTACTGTTTGTAAATAATCAATAAGTTAAACATAAAGGTGAATTTCTGTATGTCTGTTTTATTTTATTTCATTTTTTTCTTTTTCATAATCCGGATCGGGTCTGGTCCCAATTAATCCGAATTATCGGGGTTTCACTGTAATTTGCAAAATGATGTTTGCACACCGATAAATTAACCAGCACAAGTACTGAAAACATGATATAAAATAAAAAAATTTGAATATTAGATTTGAATTTTAAAAAAATTTCTAATGAAACCAAATTAAACAGGTTAATAAAATAAAACTCAAAATAGCGGTAGAATACTAATCAAGTTAAATATTTGTTATCATAAGTAGCATTTTCTTAGAGAAAATTCAATTAAAGGGTATATCCTTTAGAGCTAATAGTTCGGAATTCTGATAAAAAGTGACCCTGTGGAAATAATATTTAAACAGTTAGAAAGATATTTGAATCTAATCAAGAAATTGATTACTTCAGCCTATTTTGGAGCATTGTCATAGGTCAAAAGAGATATATTCTATAAAAGCGGGGGAGTGATGATACAGCAAAAGGGTCAAATTTTTTACAGTATACATTATATTAAATACGTGCCCCCTGACTGTGTCAAAAATTGGTTTTTAAAAAAAACTAATATTTAGCTGCAAAAATACCTAAAATGACTGCAATGGGAAACGCAGGAGGGAATATGTGTCCAACGATTTCGTGTTGATATTTATCCTTAAAATTACTGTTAAGTGACTTAACTAAATACTTTTTTCACATAGATATCCCAAGTGAAATATTTTGAATTTCAAACTAATTATATATCACTCTTAAATCTAACTATACCGTGAATGAAATCGATTCTCGATGATTCGCTAAAAGGTTAGTATATAATATTATAAATTCAGAGCCATTTTACAAAAATAGGTGTATATTTTTTATCAAACATGCGTAATGTTCATTCTATGAACAAAATCCTAACCGTAACCTAATTGTATCGGAATCATAACTTGTCTGTAACTTAGCTGTATCTTAACAGTAACCTAACTGCAAGTTAAATATACCATAAATGTAACTTGGTCGTCACCTAATCATAACCTACCCATAATCTAACCACAACCTAACCGCAAATTAACCTTAACCTAACTGTAACTTAACCATGACCTAACTGTAACCTAACCGGAAAATAAAATAACAAAAGGGTCACCGGAACGTAATTGCAACCAAACTGTTATCTAACCGTAACCAAGTTCTAATTTAACATTAACTATAAACGAAATATTTTAACCAACTCACGCTAAGTACTTAGTTTCACTTTCCACCGCTACGGAGCGCATTATGTTTTGTAGAACATCCGAATTTTAGGTTCGAATTGGATTCATGTTCATGGAAATTATTTTGCCTTCTTCGGATACGGTTATGATTGTGTGGAATATTTGTGTTCAGTTTAGATTCGGTTCAATTCAGATTTCGTGGGGTTTTTTTTTCCCTTCAAATGGGATTTTTAAGTTCGGGTCGGGTTGTACTTATATGGAAATTATTTTACCTAGTTCCAATGAGGTTATACTTCACTGAAATATTTTTGTTAGGTTCAGATTAAGTTTGGTTCAAATTTCGGGATTTTTTTTTTCTTTTTTTTACAAATTTTTTGGTTTGGAATGGGGATTATGTCCATGGAAATTATATTGTCTTGTTCGTATCTGGTTATAGTTATTTGGACTATTTTCGTCGGATTCAGATTTGGTTCGATTCAGATTTCAGGTATTTTTTTTTAAATTGATTTTTAAGGTTCTGGTTGGATTCATGTCCAGGGAAATTATTTTGTCTTACTCGGATCGGGTTTTGGTTCTTTGGAATATTTTTTCGGGTTCAGATGTCGTTCAATTCAGATTTCGGCTTTTTAATGGAATTTTTAGGTTCAGGTTGGGTTGCGCATCAACGGAAATTATTCTGCATTGTTCGAATAAGGATATGCTTCTCTGGAATATTTTTGTCAGATTCAGATTTAGTTCATTTTTACTTTCTTCTATCTTCAATAGAAGAAAGTATTGTAATCGAAATTTTTTTCGACTTACGGTTTTTGACGGATTTACACGTTTTAGGGGTCAGAGATTCCAAAAAACATATTTTTACAAAATGTCTGTCTGTCCGTGTGTCTGTGTGTGTGTCCGTGTGTGTGTGTGTGTGTCTGTGTGTCTGTATGTCGCCATTCTACCATCAAAAAGTATATGAAGTTATGCATAGAATTGAACCAAATTTTTTGTGAATGTTTTTGGCTGTGGCAAGCAGGTCCTCCTTCAGTTTTGAAATATTCCGCCGGAAGGGGGCGCTGCAATCGCGATTTTTGTGCAATTTTCAATATTGTACCGACCAAAAGTATATGAAGTTATGCATCGAATTGAACCAAATTTTTTGTGTATGTGTATGACTATGGCTAGTTGGTCCTCCCTGAATTTGAAAAAAATCCGCCGAAAGAGGGCGCTGCAATCGCGATTTTTGTGCCATTTTCAATATTGTACCGACCAAAAGTATATGAAGTTATGCATCGAATTGAACCAAATTTTTTGTGTATGTGTATGACTATGGCTAGTTGGTCCTCCCTGAATTTGAAAAAAATCCGCCGGAAGAGGGCGCTGCAATCGCGATTTATGTGCCATTTTCAATATTGTACCGACCAAAAGTATATGAAGTTATGCATCGAATTGAACCAAATTTTTTGTGTATGTGTATGACTATGGCTAGTTGGTCCTCTCTGAATTTGAAAAAAATCCGCCGGAAGGGGGCGCTGCAATCGCCATTTTTGTGCCATTTTCAATATTGTGCCGACCAAAAGTATGAGAAGTTATGCATCGAATTGAACCAAATTTTTTGTGTATGTGTATGACTATGGCTAGTTAGTCCTCCCTGAATTTGAAAAAAATTCGGCGGAAGGGGGCGCTGCAATCGCCATTTTTGTGCCATTTTCAATATTGTGCCGACCAAAAGTATGAAAAGTTATGCATCGAATTGAACCAAATTTTTTGTGTATGTGTATGACTATGGCTAGTTAGTCCTCCCTGAATTTGAAAAAAATTCGGCGGAAGGGGGCACTGCAATCGCGATTTTTGTGCCATTTTCAATATTGTACCGACCAAAAGTACATGAAGTTATGCATCAAATTGAACGAAATTTTTTGTGTAAGTGTATGGCTATGGCTAGTTGGATCATCCTGAATTTGAAAAAAATCCGCCGGAAGGGGGCGCTGCAATACCGAATTCTATGCCATTTTCAATATTGCACCACATAAAAGTGTATGAAGTTAGTTCTAGAACTGAACTAAACATTTTGTATATGATTATTTTTTGGTAAGGCAACTAGGTCCTCCCTGAATTTGAAAAAAAAATCTGCTTATTATTCTATTGTCCATCGGCTCGTGCAGAGACGGAAATTCGTTTTTACTCCGATTAATTGATAGGAGCAGAAATTTAAGATGAAAATCGAAGTTGGTAAGGTATTGAATCAAAATTATTAAAGCATTAAAATGAGTAACTATTTTTTTTAATATTATAATGTATGTATGAGATAGAAGAAAGTTTTGGGATTGGCACATCCAACTAGTTTAGGTTCGGATTGGGTTCATGTTCATGGAAATTTTTTTGTCTTGTTCAGGTCCGGGTATGGTTCTATGGAATATTTTTGTCGATTCAAATTTCAGGTATTTTTTTCAAATGGAATTTTAGAATCCGATCGGTTTCATGTCCACGAAAATTATTTTCTCTTATTCGAATCCGGTTATGGTTCTTTCGAATATTTTGATCGGACTCAGATGTAGTTTGCATAAAATTTCAGGCTTTTTTTTCAAATGGAATTTTTTAGGTTCGAGTCAGGTTTATGTTCATGGAAGTTTTTTGTCTTGCTCTTATCAGGTTATAGTTCTTTGGAATATTTTTATCGATTTCAGGTTTCGTTCTGGTCATTTTTTGGGTTTTTTCAGAGAAAAATTTTAGGTTCGGGTCGGGTTGCATATACACGAACATTATTTTTCTTTGATCGAATTGGGGTATGCTTCATTTGAATATTTTTGTGGGATTCAGATTTGATTCGGGTCAAATATCAAATCCATAGTTTTTTTTCAAATGGAATTTTTAGGTTCGGGTCGCGTTTATGCTCATGAAATTTTTGTCTTGCTTGGATCGGAGTATAGTCTGTTTTTTTCTGGTTGGGATCGGGTTATGTGTTAATACGCCTAAACATTATGTTTTGCTACTATTCTTTTAGTGACTATTTTTTATATATAATTTATTTTGCTATTTGATAATTTATTACTGTGTATGAATCGTCTGCCTATTCGAAAAATTGTACATCAAAGAGCCATTTCATTTTTGTTTTAAAAACAAATTAAAGTCTTAATAAAATTTTAACTTAAATAAATGCATTCAAATTTAATCAATGATTTAAAAAACTGCTAAAAAAGCCTCATATATACATATACATATATTAACTGCAACATAGCCAACCACAAATACATTCTAATGTACGAAGTACCAATGATCTGACGTAATAGCTATGTTCAAAAATCCTAAGTTAAACTGACATTTTGCCAGTCTATGAATTTTAAAGGTCTTTGGGAAAAAAACAGTCACTTTTGAAATGTCAAAATCTCAAATTGGTTTCTTTCATAGAGTAAAAAGAAAATAATAGAGTGGAGGTATTATCTCTGGAGATGATGCTTAAGATCTAACCCTACATTAAGTCCAATTAAGTACCAACAAAAGCACGTGCTTTGACACGCCTATCAATTGGCGAAATTTTAAAATGAAAGGCCAAAATCACAGTCAAGTGAAATCCAGCCACCCCATTGGTCGAGTGATAAGGGTGAAAATCACGAACTTGTTTCTCCATTTGAAAAAGGTGAGGGGGAAAGTATTTTTTAAGCGATTGTTACCGTCTGTTCTTATTTAAGATAAACCATCGAAATTAACTCAATTAAGATATTTTGATGCCATTTTATAAAATGAGAGTGAAAAATTTAGATTATAAATTAAAAGAGATAAGATTTACTTCAAAACTGCCGCTACGATTTTTTCTCGGAAAAAGGAGTATGACAACATTTACCCAACTGCTAAGAGATTGTTCCCTGAAAAGGACGCGGCTCAATGACCAATGAGGTGTTTGGATTTCACCGGACTGTGATTTTGGCCCACCATTTCAAAATTTCGCTATCAATTGAAACAGGTTTAAACCTGTTTTTTTCTCTCGTTTTTAAAAAAACGTTTTTCTCTCGTTTTTTCTCTCGTTTTTAAAGAACTAATTTATCGCTTCACCGGTAAAAATTTATTAATTATTTTATCATATGTGTTTTAAATATCAATATAGAAAATTATTTTAACGTTTTGCTTGAAAATATAACATTATTTTGTTAGTACATTAAAATCGTCTGCAGTCAGAAATTTATATTTTAGATTAATATTTATTACTTAAGTTTTCATACATGATTTTAAAAGAATGTTTTCATCATTATATTTTAAATATTTATTTACATGCACTTATTAAGTCATAAACATTTTTCATCTACGTTATAAAGTATTGAAAATTACATTAATGAAGGAAACTTTTAGTTATACAATTTTTAATTCGTATTAAATGTTTTCAATATCTTATTTAATTTTAATTTGATATTTAATTATTGCTAATGTTCCAATTTCCTTCATTTTAAAAGCGAATATTTATTCTAATAAATAATAATAGAACGAAGACCATTTTAAAAATTTGCTATTTCCTCTTGAAATATGCTTCAACTGTAATTCATTTCTTTCAATTCGTCTTATAATACAAAATCTCTTCCACGTCCTTTTGTTTGCCACATTAAATTTGAGCGATAAATGGTTTCATATCGCAAACCTTTTTTGAGCTTACTTCACCTCCACTTATCTTATTCCTCCATGGGTTTCTTTAATTCTGTCTCAGCTTTCTTATTACTTCTGCGAAAATTTTTACACAACCAACCAACCGTAAACAAATGAAAGAGAAAAAAATTGGGAAAAAGATTATTTTTTATGAGAGTGACCTCTTGATTTTAATTAATTACTCAGTTAATAATTGGAATTTTGAAATTCTGAAGCTCAGGTGCATCAGGAGAGATATTGGGCTACTCTCAAAAAAATTTTGAGCTTTGCACGTGCTGTAGATTTTGCTAGCCATCGCAGACACACACACAGACAGAGCGTTTTGTTCTTTTATTAGTATAGATATGTATATATCACCTGTGAGTGCTTGTGAGTGTGTTTATAAAATTTTACAAAAATTCCAAATGTGCTATAAATTTTAAACGATACAATTATACTGTTGATTATAAGAATTATATCCTCAAAAAGTTAATTAAATATCAAGTAAAAAATGCATTGAATTTTTGTCAGTTTTATGATTTTAATATTTATTTAAATGGAGAAAAAATCAGCTATTCGTCCGCAAATAACATGCATGATATTATGTGGATAAAGAAATAGACAAAACCTTCCTAGAACTAAACGAGGATGGCGATATTTTATTATTATATTTATTTTATATTTTATAGAATTATTATATTAATAACATTTATGTAACATTTAATAGAAATATTATATTAATAACATTTATGTAACATTTATCTGTTAATACAATTTTGTATTCAGAAAAATTACTAATACTGGAACAATGAAATTTGATAACATACATATATGAAATTGGAATATGTCATGTTCTAAATTAGTTCTTAATTTTAGTAAATAATAGCCTTTTTTTCGTGGCTGTCATCAGTAAAATATTTCTGCTGCTGTTTATAAAAGCATAAACGATATTATTTTTTAAGCTTTTTTTTTATAAACAATTTCATTCATAAAATGTCAGTTTTGAAAAGATTAAAGGCAAAAAAGAAACAATACGAAAGAAAAAATGATTGATATATGACACTTTATGCTTCTGACATTCGTGCAATTTGCAAGAGATGGCAACACCAAAATTCTTTTACAAGCATGTAAGTAACACAGGAACTTGTTGATCAGTATTGTTTTTGACTTCTCTGTCATATTTTAACAAAAGTTCATATTTTTTGTTTAACTGTTCTACCAAGTTTTAAACAAGTTACATTAGTTTCAAACCTTTCATTTACAGTTGTTTCGGTATCATTTAGTTTAGATAATGATTTCGTGATTAAATTGCGTGAGGTCGCATGTAATTTATATGTTTCGGCGTTGAATTCTGAGGGTGTACCGGGGGAATACCCCCTGAGCAATGAAATGTCCCCTCGGAAAATTGAAATTTTGCGTTTTCATTGGTCAAAAAGTACAATCCCCCTCCCCCCCCCGTTGAACTCTACAATGCCCTCCCTACCCGGGCCACTGAAGTCCCTCACGGAGAAAAGTGTCTGAATTGAACACTACTTAATTTTATCAAAATGGTTATTATAAAATATATACCTTCAATTAACAATATCTACTTGCAAAAGGCCATGCTTTTTTTGGATTCGCGAAACATTATTTCAAAAGGTAAATATTTCAAAGTAACAATACTTTTTCTAATTATTTTTGCATTTTTATTAAGCAGAAACGTTATTTTATATTTTGACATATTTTAATTTTAGAAAAGTAAATGCCCCCAAATTCCATAAATTGTTTTTAAACAGCAAACATATTGAAAATAATACCAACAGTGATTACCTCTTAATAATAAATGTGTTTTATATGGTTCAATTTTCAATCTTCGAATTTGAATAACATTTTATATAACATTTTTATTTAAAAAAAAATGCGTCCGTAGTAGAAAAACATGTAAAATTAATTAAAATAATTATTTTGTAAGGTTATTCTGTAGTGCAAATGTACGGATCATAAATTATTTTTATGTTTAATTTCTAGTCAAAATGAAAAAAAAAAATTCTTTTTGTAAAGATTATTACAAAATGTAATTTGAGTGGCCTATTAAAGGATTCGCTTCGCTCATCCTAATTATCCACTTGAATCAAAAAGTTCTATAACTAGTTCAATTCTTTCAATGCTATATTTACTTTAACAGTATAAAAACAGTTAAAATTGTCGAAAAATAACTAATACCGTAAATTAAATTACTATCTTTCTCCCTATATTTTCAAATAACTAAAGGGTTTTTTAACTTTAAATGCATTCATAAAAAGGCATTTTGTAATCCACATTCTATGAACTTTCATCAAAAAACGGTATATTCTTCTAGTTCGGAATCACCCGATTTGTTCCATCTTTATTTAAATTCAAAGTAAGTCATAAGCTACCTTTCCTTCGTTCTCTTTAACCTGACTCTATCGACAGTTTAAATTTCCTCTTTATACAACTCTTTCCATTTCAATTTGAGTTATTTTTTTTCACGTAATTGATTGAAAAATAACTGCAAATTCGAAAATTAAACATTTAATTTACAGCACAATTAATGACGTGCAACAATTCACTTTAAGCTTTTTGGCGACAAATTAGTAATTCATTACATTTGCAGAGGATGAAGGAGACAGTGCAACAAGTTACGTCATGTATAAGCGCATTTTTCATAGAAAATCAAAAGCATAATCTTAATTTTTTTAAATTTATATTTTTAGTTTCGTAAACAAGGGTTAGGCTCCCTTAGAAAGACCCCGCCCCCCCACGGAGGGCATCCCACCCCATTCGGGCCTATATCCCACGTGTAGATAATCGGCCGACATAAAATAATCCAAACCAAACCAAACTTAATTTTTTATAGAAAAATGTTGTGCAGTTGATGTGTACAGGTAAAATTTCAATAAATATTATTTAAAATGTCCGAAGGTGATAGTTGTTTTATTTTTGTAACCGAAAAATATCGAAAGAATTATGTAAATTTCAAGTCATTGAAGTAGAATCTCTTTTGAATAGTGTTGTAATTTGATGGCCAATTATCAACATGAGTTATATAGGTGCTAAAGGGGGGGATGCCCTCCGAGGGGGTGTTATTAAAAGAACCCAACCCTTATTTACGCAAGGCAATCCAAGGTTCAATGAAAACCTCGGAAAACTCGGAACGATTTTGACGACGTCCGTGAATAGATTACGTCTTCTTAAGTATCATACTTTTGTTAAATGAAAAGCATAAGTATAAAATTAATTTTCTTTTTAAATCGTGTTATTTCTCTACTTAATGTTCGTATATTAGAAAAAGTCATTGAACATGAAGAAGTTATTTTTAATATATTCATACGAATTTTGTGTTAATATTTACAACACAGAAACGTCTAAATCCCTTTCTTTGGTGCAGAAATCTAGCATACTTGTACAGAATCTTAAAGCAAAATAATGAAATTTAAATATTAAGCTCACACCATAAAATTTGTAAAATAATATTTTATTTATAAATGATAGTATGATATGTTACTACTATTTCCATATACATTAAAAACTCATGCAAGTCGGCCGCTGTTAATAGTGGTTGATTTGTGTTTTGTTTTCTTATATAAGCTCATCTTTGCTGTTACACCTGGTGCCGCTAATGCTTTGTATTCAATCATAGGGTTGGTCTGGTTTTAATCATGACGGCCGATTATCAACACGATTGCCCTAGACCCAAAAGAAGAGGGGGATGCCATCTTCTGTGGAGATTTTTCTAAGGGAACCTAACTCATACTTACGCAAGGAAATCCAAGGTCCGAAGAAAACCACGTAAAACTCCGAACACTTAGGTCGCGACTGGTTTCGAACCCAGCATCTACTGTCTACCAGTTACGATAGCTCGATCATAGTGTGTTAGGTGGTTACAATGTAGGGTTAAGCGTTTCGATTCATTTTAAGGAGTCGTGTTACTTCCGGTTTGTTGTAAAGATGACGCAATTGTATATCTCGTATCGCTTATAAGATATTTTTTACGCGGACGCTCGAATTATTTTGCCTTTTTTTATATATAAGATACATTTAAAAAAAAATCTTAGTGTGTTGGACCGGAACTGGGAGTGGCCACACTGAAAGACCTGAAATTTTCAGACATGGGCCGACCCGACAAATAAAGGAAAAAAAATCGACACGGACTGAACAACAACAACAACAACAAAAATAATAATAATGGCCCAAACTGATAAAAAAAACATAGTAGTTCGGCAGTTTATTCGGTTGAAAACAGCTAATGGTCCGACCCTGGAAAAAAGTTAAAATCTTTGCCTCGCCCGGCATCACTGAATTCCTTGGATTTTTACGTCAGTATGAATAATAATAATAAAAAATCCTTACGATGAGTTCTGACCAAAATTATTAGTATTATTATTATTTTGTTTATAATCTTCATTTTTAAAGAAGCATCCTAGATGCGATATTTATTTTTTAATGAATCTCAATTTGTATGTAAATGTGCCAGTTAGCATTAATATCCTTAATTAACATTTTCCGTACTGTATGGCCGAGATAAGAAAAACCTCGATTAGGTTTTCTGCTTTCAAAGATTCCGAAACTTGTTGGGAGGGAATTTCATCCATAGTAACTAAAAGACAAAAAAGACCGCTTATATATATACAGGGTGTCCGAAAAGTCTGGAAACGGTCGAATAACTCGAAAAATACATATGAGATTGAAAAACGTAAATATACGTGTTAAATATTTTAAAATAAGCTACTCAGTGATACCAAATTTGATCTTCGTAACCGACACTTTGGGGGTCAGACGGGGTCCAACTTTGAAATCTTAAATTATAACCCCCATTTTTTATTGCAGATTCGGATTCTACGGACAAAAATACGTAACTTTTGTATTTGATGTTTATTTCGAATTCTCGTTTATCACGATGTAATTGAGCATATTAAATCGATACATATTTCGGCTTTTCCAACGGGATTTTCCCTAATCGAAACTAATTGGGGAAAATTTATGACATCAAATTCCTCGTCTTTTGCAATAATAGTGTTTCCTGAAAATCACCCGTGCCGATTATTTCGGTAGTGCTACACAGTTAAAAATTTGATCCATTTGCTGTAGCGTCACTCCACAGCTTTTATAGAATATCTCTTTCATGACCAATGAGAATGTTCCATAACACAGTAAAGTACACTGTAAAAAAATTGACCCTTTTGCTGCATCGTCACTCCACCGCTTTTATAGAAAACGATTACTTTACTGTGTTATGGAGCATTCTCATTGGTCACAAAAGAGATATTCTATAATAGCTGTGGAGTGACGCTGCAGCAAATGGGTCAAATTTTTAACAGTGTAGCACTATTGAAATAATCGCCACGGGTAATTTTCAGGAAACGCTATTCCTACAAAAGACGAGGAATTTGACGTCAAAAATTCCGCCCAATCAGTTTCGATTAGGGAAAATCCCGTTGGAAAAGCGGGAATATGTATCGATTTAATATGCTCGAGTACACCGTGATAAACGAAGATTTGAAATAAACATCAAATACAAAAATTACGTATTTTTGTCCGTAGAATCCGAATCTGCAATAAAAAATGGGGGTTATAATTTAAGATTTCAAAGTTGGACCCCCTCTGACCCCCAGGAGGTCGGATTCGAAGGTCAAATTTGGTATCACAGAGTAGCTTATTTAAAAATATTTAACACGTATATTTACGTTTTTCAATCTCATATGTATTTCTCGAGTTATTCGGCCGTTTCCAGACTTTTCGGACACCCTGTATATGTAAAAGTATGTATATATATGTATATGTATATATCACCTGTGAGTGCTTGTGAGTGTGTTTATAAAAAATTTTAAAAAATTCCAACTGTACTATAAATTTTAAACGATACAATTATACCGTTGATTATAAGAATTATATCCTCAAAAAAGTTAATTAAATATCAATTAAAAAAATGCATTGAATTTTTATCAGTTTTATGATCCTAATATTTATTTAAATGGAGAATAAAAATCAGTTATTCGTCAGCAAATAACATGGATGATATGTGGATAAAGAAATAGACAAAACCTTCCTAGAACTAAACAAAGGATGGCGATATTTTATTATTATATTTATTTTATATTTTATTGGAATATTGTATTAATAAAATTTATGTAACATTTTTCTGTTAATACAATTTTGTATTCAGAACAACTGGAACAATGAAATTTGATAACATACATAGAGGAAAATTGAAACATACATATATAAATATTTTACCATGATAATTTTATTATTATTATTATTATTATTATTATTATTATTATTATTATTATTATTATTATTATTATTATTATTATTATTAATGATTATTATTATTATTATTATTATTATTATTATTATTATTATTATTATTATTATTATTATTATTATTATTATTATTATTATTATTATTATAGTAGGTAATGATATTAAAGCAGTGTTATTTTTAACTTTTACCTGCACAATTCATTTTCATAATCAATTAATGTCACATTTTTGAAATAAAGTAAGCAAAGCCTCCAGTACAGATTCCATGAAAGCAATTCTTTCTTTTCGGGAATTAAAAACCAGTCTAACTTGTTGCTGTTTTGGTACAAAATGAAAGAAATATATTTTATATACAAAGCATCATCCAATATTGCCGGCTTTTTTTTTTTTTTTTTTTTTTTTTACCCAAATTATGTACCAAATTTCCATAATATTTATCTTCGAAGTAAACGGCCAGAAAAATCTGTCATTGAATAAAACAAAAATTGCAAAGTGTTTTCGAAGCAAAAATATTTTTCTCTTTTGTCTCGGATACAAATCACCAGTTATCGACATGGAAATAGCATTGAGAGTTGAAAAACATGGCCTATATTCATAATTATTTCGAAAATACGTCAGTTGACATATTATCCGTTGACTGTCTTCCAGAAACTCTTCGGAGTTGAATAGCTCCGCCCCAAATAACGCCTTCAACTGAATTTTAATAGTTATAATGCACATTTTTGTAAACATTCATACTGTTATTAACGACGCAAACTTTCGGTATTTTTTAGAATATATGAGACCATATAAATATTTCTTACATCAAAAATGGTTATTTTTGGACAACTATTATATATGTTTTTTTTTAATTGCAATATTTTTTTATTGCTGTTCCACACAGTTTTTATTAACATAAAATTATATAAAACATTCAGTTCTGCTTCTTTGGCATCTATATAACCTCATGCAGTTGCATGAAATTCGGTTCAGTAATTTCCGAGAAAATTAGTTTTTTAAAGAAATCAAAAAATAATTTTTATTTCCTAAAATATCAATATTTATCAAGTAATATTTAGCGTAACATAATGTCAGAGAGGTTACCACTTCTGGGGAAAAAAAAATCACGAAGTTTGATTGAAATTACGTTTCCAGTGCTTATCCGACTTTGCCCTTTCCTACGTGCGTGGAACGCGTTCTGTAGGAACATTGCAAAGCCTAGAAAAATAATTTTACACATGACTTCCTTAAATTAGAGAGTTTTCGAAAAATGAAGATATTTTCCAAAAATGTTTAGAAAAGAAATAATTTTTAAACTTGTTTACATTTTCAGAGTATTAAGAAGGACTTTAATTCCTATTAAGCAAACAAAAACACGTCCAAAATTTCTCATTTTTAATCATTTATGGCAATATCTCCACAATCGATAAACTCTCTAATTCACGGAAGTCTTTCCTAAATGTGCAAATTTATTTTTCGATTGGATCGCGTTGTCAGAATTCAATATTTATCGACAATCAGAAAATTTAATGGAATCTCGAGTGATTTCCCCCGCCCTTTTTTTCTATTGATTCTTCCTCTATGCCCTCGCGCAGGTTTATGTTTAAAATATTGAGTTAGATTATATATTAGATTGTAAAGGTGTTTTTTGCTGAAAGAGATTTTTAAATGCTTTTTGTATTAAATTTGCATTTAATCTATTTACTTTTTCTAAATTAATTTTCAGTTTTCATATGTTTTCCTCTAATAAAGAACTGAAACATCTATGCGGGGGAAATATTTAACCCATACCGGTAAAAGTTTCTTGAATTGTTTTTAAGTCGTTACACATGGTTTCTTTGAAATGTTGATGTTTTACAAAGAACTAATTGAATAACGCGTTAACTCTCGACAGTAGGGTTTCTCGTGGTTTCTTTAAATAGTTGTTTAAGTAGGTTCAAATGACATACGGAGAGGAATGGCAGAATGAGACATAAAGCATATATCCTGCCTTAGCTGGGCATATAATAAAACGAGGACATTCCCATGTTTAACCCATTAGTGCCTAGCGTCCCTTTTTAGGGACGCTTCAGAAGATGCATTCAGCACTGTTTTTGACACCGGTAAAAAAGAAAAGCCATAATTATTTTATTTAATTGCTGCATTTTCGTGATTAATGAACTAAACTTAAATCTTCTTAAAATAGTGGTGCCAACCAAATAAAATTTACGCAAAAGATGCTGGGCACGAATGGGTTAAGTACCAGGCACATAGCACTAACTTCTTGCGGTCAGGTGTCGCTATTTTTGATCTTTCGTGTCGATGCTTTGATGTATAAATTGCTTTTTCAGTGAACTTTTTTGAACTTCAAGAGAGAAATCGAACTCGAAATCAGTTGACAGCTTTACGACTGAAGATGGGGGGAGATAAACTTCCCTTTCCTTTGTCAATTCGGTAGGGTCAGTCCCTCAAAAATCATTTAAAGAGGTTTCACCTTTGGTCCGTACGGAAACAAAGATAGATTTATTGCTCTTTTAGTGTAATAAAAAGTAGTACTGTTCGCTCGCAGCCTAAGGGTGTACTCCAATTAAATGAGAAGACCCGTTCGCTAATATTAATGTTATGGAAGAAATTTATAAAGATATCTCCAGTAGCATATCAATATTTTTAGATGACTTTTTTTATTTTATTTATTTATTTTTTGCATTGCATAATTGAAACTGAGCAGGCAGTTTTTTTTTCTTTCTCGATTTTAGTTACAGATTTTTTTTTATAAAGATGCTTTTGCAAACCGGTTCCGAAAAGGATGGCGTCCTCATACAAAATATCTGTAAACAAGGTAAAGAAAATAAAAAACAGTCTGCATACTGATCAATCTCAGCTATTCAATGAAAATGATATTCTGAAATTTTCATGATCTATTATTTCTGTTTTTTATCATAACATAGCGGATTTCTTCAGGGAGGCTCCGTCCTCCTGAATCCCCCGTAGTCTCATTAAATTTATAACTTTCTATCAATTGTGCTAATGGTAATCGTATATCTTCCATTTCTTTGTACATTTTGATTTATAAGGATAAGTAACAGTTTGGAACAGCATTTTTTATTATCCTCACACTTCTACATGCCTGCCAACCACAAACACCTAAATCTGATCTATCAGGAATTTTTGTAAGTGTAAACTCGCATAATCAACAGTTTTATAATTTTGTTTCCGAAAAAAAAAAGTTTTGATTGCTGCTCTATAATATTTATATCTAACATCTTATCTAAATACATAATAATCTACTCAATAGAATTAATTCACTAAAACCATCTAAATATAGGTATGTTTGAAGACTTTTAAAGCCAACAGCTGATTATTCATCATCTTATCCATTGCCAACTAATTAAACCGCAAACGTGATTTGGTGCAATGAAATAGCTTTTCTGACAGCTATCCAATTGTATATAAATTAGAATAAAAATCATAATGTTATAAAAAACGTTCATATTTAACGCAAACCAATGTTTCAGATCAAATTACCAAAGATTAAAAAATCTTTTTCTTCACTCAGCTGGCTCAGCTGGCTCTGCTGCTTTATCTTTCGTAATCTGAATTAATTAAAGGGTTTTTACACAGACTACAAGCTGCTACCGGTGACTCCATTCCCGTATTATTATAAAATGATAAATTTATAAAATAAGCTAATCATTTCTTTTTTCGTAATTGATAACATGAAAAATTAATCAAGTCTTCATCACATTTCAGCGGTGACAATACGGAATTTTATATTTATATGGCCTTGATATACCTCAATCATAAAAATGTGAAAATTTAAGCCAATTATTAGAAACTATTGCCAAAAAGAAAGCATAACGAATGTAAAAATAAGTGCCAAGTAAAACATAGGAATCGACGAACCTTTATTCGGAAAATAAAAAATGATGCGTGTTGATGCATGAAATACTCTTGTAGAGATTTTTAAAACATCTCTCAAGCAAATATCAATGATTTTAAATGAAATATGTTTTACAAGTAAATTTTAATTTAAAAAAAGAAAAAAAAAAAACCAGACCTGTAACAGAAAACCTTCGAAAGGGCGCCAAGAAAACCTGTAAAGAGTGCCGCTTTGGACAGTCCTGGTTTATACGAATGAAAATATTTATTTCCAAATCAATGATGTCATCTTGCAGAAGCATAATTTTTTCATTTACTAACCACTTGCTTTTCAATTTTTTTTCTTATTGAAATTTTCGATTAAAAATTAAACAATTCTGTTAGCTGTACGGTCTTGCAACGGTAAGATAAATATTGAAAGATTAGATTTTTATCGAAAAGATTAAACTTTATAGAAAAATATCAATTTATTCTTTATGAAAATAATGACCTTTTTAATTTATAAGAAAAATATTTGAGCAAATTAAATAGAACATAGCCTGTCTTTGATTTTGGCGTAAAATGCATGTTTTAATAAAGATATTACATTATAGAAAATGGAAAAAATTTATCGATTCGTCTGCAGTCTAAAATAAAACTATTCTAAGCCAGTATCTTCTTGAAAATAAATTTTAAAGATAAATTTAAAAAAATTCCATTAGAGGGCGCCTTAAACTTCAGAGTAACCAACAATTAATTTTAACCATTATTTTTTTTTGTTCTAATTAAATGCTTGCAAAAATTTATTAAATGTTTTCGGAAGCTTAGATTTAAACTTAAATTTTGAACTCAAAATCTGAATAATTAGATTAGTTAAGTAGCGCAAATTGAAGTGTCTTCAGGAGTTGAAATTTAACACTCCCCCCTCCTCGAACACAATTCAATTTTTGCTACTTAAACATTCCCAACGATTCAGAATTTGAGCCTAAAATTTAAGTTTAGGCATTTGAAAGCATTTATGAGATTAAAAAAAATAACAGTTAAAAATAGTTGTACGGTACTCCAAAGTCTAAGATGCCCTCTATCGGCATTTTGTGAAATTTGTCTTTAAAATTTATTTTCAAGAAAATGCTCATTTAAAAATTAGTTTTAGCAAAAACCGCAAACGAATCGACCAATTTTTCCGTTTTTTATAATCATTTGAAATTTGAACCCTCTGAACACAGTTCAATTTGTCTACTTGACTACTCTTAACAATTCAGATTTTGAGCTCAAAATTTAAGTTTATATCTAAGCTTACGAAAGCATTTTATAAGATGCAAAAAAAAAAAAAAGCCAAAAAAGAATTGTTCGTTACTCCAAAGTCTAAAGCGCACTCTATCGGCATTTTTTGAAAATTATCTTTATAATTTATTTTTAAGAAAATACTGACATAAAAAATAGTTTTAGTGAAAACTGCATATCAATGAACCAGTTTTTCCGTTTTTTATAATCATTTGAAATTTGAACCGTCTGAACACAGTTCAGTTTCTGCTACTTAACCACTCCTACTTTCAGATTTTGAGCTCAAAATTTAAGTTTGAGTCTAAGCTTACAAAAACATTTAATGAGATGCAAAAAATAGTTGTTCGTTATTCCAATGTCTAAAGCGCCCTCTATCGACATTTTTTAAAATTTATCTTTATACTTTAATTTCAAGAAAATGCCGACATAAAGAATAATTTTAGTGAAAACCGCAAATCAATCGTCCGATTTTTCCGTTTTTTATGTTTATTTTAAATTTAGGTCCGTAAACTTTAATGGCAGCTATCTCCTTTGGAAAACGTTTGGGACCCTTGGTCTCCTATTTAATATTGTTTATCTTGATGTGTACTATCACTCCTTTTTTATTGTAAAAAAAAAAAAATTGGAAACATCCTGTATATGTATGTATATATGTTTATATATATTTGCAGTCAAGTTTTAAAATTTGACTAAATGTAACCAAAATTTAGTTTCATTTTCGTTTCAGACTAAGAGATACAATTTTAATTTAGATTGGACGAGTTAAAATTTGATTTACTTTGGTACGGTGAAAAAAGCAGCACATTCTGTGTTCCGTTTAGTAGTTCTTTGGAACGGGGTCTCTAGAACCCTCAAAATCGTTGCATTACCTGTAAATGGAGTAAATTGCACTGTCTCCCGATAGCAACATACCCGCGTGATGTTGCTTAACTTCTTGAGGGGCAATCACAAATCAGTAATGTCTCTGTAACATTAAATTCTCCATTGGAAAAATCGAAAATTTTATTTTTTAAATAACAAAAAGTATTTTTTTTTTCTACCAGAGTTAAAAAATATAAAATTTCGTTCAAAAATGCTTTTGCGAATTTCGTTTAAATTAGATGGGATAAAATATATCCCAATTTAATAATTTTTAAGCATAAAATATACTAATTAAAATTAACTTTTATTTTATTTCAAAATTTACACCAGATATTTATAAAAATAATATATTTTAGTAAAAAGTCTAATCTTGGCACTTCGGGTGATAACTTTACATCGATAATTCATGTCATCAGCTTCTAACAAGGCTGATTGCAATTGTATAAAAAATAGGAAATATTCATATGTATTCCATTTCTATTCTTTTCTGTATAATGGCCACATTGATCCGGGTACCTACTTCGTCTTTTTAGGTGCGTTCGTAATTATATAAATATGAAGACAAGCGTCTAGCGATCACACTTTTTCACTGTGATCCCCTGATTCTGTGGGATCAACGATTGCACATACCGTTCTGCGCATTACGTTGCCGTTTTTTTTTAAATGGTATTTTACGTAGGGTATAAATAACAACGTAATGATCTAGTGGTATGAAATTGAACTTAGGTTAGAAAGTTTTGAGTTCGCGTCCATACAGATTTAAAGATGTCTTTTTAATCAAAATTATTTTGAAGAGAGAAGTTGAAAGTTTATATTTTGTAATTTTAAATTTAGATTAACTGCAGTATTTTAAGTTTAAAAAAATTCATTTCATAATTTAACATATATATATATATAAATTTGTTTTTTTTTTTATCCTTTTCAGAAAAGTTTTATTAAAAAAAAAAGAGCGAGAAGTAATGTTTTGTGATAATTTTAATTAAAAATCAGCATTTTAAACTTAAAAATTTATTTCATACTTTTATTTATTCGTTTTTTTTTTTTTTTTTTTTTTTTTTTTTTTTTTTTTTTGTTTGTTTGATTGTTTAAAGAAAATTTTTTATGAGTATTACTTTTTAGGAAAATAAAATAGGGAGAAGAGTAATATTTTGTACTTTTAAATTTAGTTTAAATTCAGTATTGTAAGTTAAAAAACTTATTTCATAATGTTAAACTATTTTATTACTATTATTATTATTATTATTATTAGCAGAGAAGTTTTATTTTGAGAAATATTCCTTAAGAAACAGAGAGAGGAGTAATGTTTTATTATAATTTAAAATTTAGTTTAAAAGCAGTATTTTAAATTTCATAGATTTCTTCATTCTTTTTCATTTTTTCTTTTCTTTCTTTCTCTTTTGTTTCCTTTTATTTATTTTTTTATTTATATGTTTATTTATTAATTAATTTATTTTATTTTTATTTTTTATTTATTTATTGTCAGAAAAGTTCTATTGAGTACTATTCCTTAGGAAACTAAAACAGAGAGAGGAGTAATATTTTATAAAAAAAATTAAATTTAGCTTTAATGCAGTATTTTCAATTTAAAAACTTATTTACTTCATGATTTCAAATATATATTTTTTTTTACATTTTTTAATTTAATAATAATTAAATATTTTTTCACAATTTTCAGTTTTAAAATATTTTTTTCATAATTTTAATTATTTAAATTTAACTTTTTTTTATTATAACTTTGAAAGAACATTAAATTATGAATAAATATTAAATGTTAATATTTTTATCATTTAAATGCACTCGAAATTCTGAATTGAATAATACTAATTTTATTTCAAAGGGCGGAGACGCTGGGAATCTATTCCTCGTGTACAGTATTCGTCCCTCCCCCTTTGAAACTGGACAATGCCTTATTCAGTATTCAAAAGTATGTGTATATTCGTTGCTATCATTTGATTTCATTTTCAGATGACAGCAGTAATTTCGGCAACCTCACATTATCGATTAAAGTATTATTGCACTACCGTTTAGCGATCACAGGGTAGTAGGGGGAAGGTCAAGTACTGTTTAGGAGGAATAGATTCGCTGTGGCTCCGCCCTCTGAAATGTTATAAGTAGATTATGACGAAAATTTTCATTATTTTATATAACACAGAGTAATATATATCCTGCCAATGGAATCTGACGTTCACCAATTAATTATAATTCTGATTATAACAATCTTCACCACACCTAATCTCAATTTAGATACGAACGATCTTCTTTATTTTTAGACTGAAAGGGGGCGTTGCCGCAGGTAGTTCTCCTATTTTCATTTGTTTCCGCCTGTTATATAAATACTTTAAGCTAAACATTACAATATTTTGTTAAACCTAAAAAAAGACTTAAATTTAAAAAATAAGTAAACTTGGCAATTCTACAGTATATTGTTATTCAATATGATAGGACTCACAAGCATAGTAAAAAAAAAAAAAAAAAAAAAAAAAAAAAAAAAAAAAAAAAAAATCCTTTATGAAAAAAAAAAAAAAAAAAAAAAAAAAACTAGATTATACAGTTGGTTTTTGTTAGTTCGAAATCATTTTATCTTGAATTCGTTTAATTCGAACTGAGCAGAGTTCCATTTTTTCATTTTTCTTGACTTTCTCGCGGATTTATCCGCTGAGACTAGTTTCGAAATATCCGAAGTCTTAAAACTGCGAAAGAAATTGTTGGAACTTCGCGAAAAATGTAATTACAAGATGGAATCAGATTCTGGCGGTTCTACTACTATGTCCCAGGTGCTTTCCCCATCCAGCGAATAGTCAACTGCCATTTGTGTATTTGCGTACATTTATTCCTGATGCAGACGTTATCTGACGAAGAACTTAAGTGTTTGTTACAACTGGCTAAAATGCCGAAAATGAATAAGACTAATTAAGCAAGAATTGATAAGTATTTTTCATAGTGATAGTAAAAAGTATGAATAATTTATTAAATTATCATCTAATTTCAGGTAAGAAAAATATGCTAGAATAAATATAAAATAAATTTAAATGCAGTTGTTTTATAATGTATAATTATTTTTTATGTTTAATTTATATTATTTTAATATTATATTTAGTTTATGTATTTATATCTCTTAATTTAATGTTAAGTCATATTCTAACAATAATAACCGAAATAAATCAAAAAATATATACTATAACATTAATTCCTTTGTAAATAGTATACCTTTAAACATGTTTTCTTTTTACGCGTTCCATAATTCGAACTCTGGATAATTCGAACATTTCTTGTGGTATCGAAGAATTCGAATTAACGAGAGCTGACTGTAGTTCATTTGCAACTACATGAAATCTGTTTTATCTACTCCCACTATGAATAATCTTTGTCAACCGATAACATACATGAGAAAATGTGTGAGAACAGACTTGGTTTACTGTGGGAGTAGATTAAACAGATTTTATGCATGTTCTAAATGGATTATCTCTTATTATTATTATTATTAAATTAATTATTATTATTATTATTGCTTTTTTTTTACAGAATGGATTATAATGGAAAAAAGCGCAACATTTTATACGATTGTTAACAAAATATTGTTTTATTACTATTGTTGTTATCAAAGGGTTTATTTTTACGGAATTTGGTATTATTTAAGAATGATTAGCCTTTCTGCTTGTCCTTTCCCACCTTGATTTTTGTTAAAATAGGAATAAGCATGATTTTCGAAATACAAACAGTTTCGATCCTGTTCGAATACTTAGCAACAATATTTTTGTCGATAACGAGTATTCGTTAATATTACTGCTGTCAGCCAAAAATGAAATCAAATGAAAGCAACGAATATTCACATTCTTTTAAGGTAATGCCATTTCAGTAGTGGGAGGGGCGAGTACTGTACACGAGGAATAGTTTCGCTGTGTCTCCGCTGTTTGAAATGAAATAACTAGATTATGACGAAAGTTTTCACTATGTTATATGAAACAGAATAATATATTTTCTGCTAATGAAATCTCATGTTCCCCAATTTATTATATATCTGATTATAAAAATATTCACCAAACACCATATCTTATCTGAACGATCGATGATTTTCTTTACTTTTTAGAGTAAACGCCGTGAAAAAAATTCATTTTACATGACTGCTTTCCATTTAACAAATGTTTTATATATGAAGAGGTTCTACATCTATGGTCTAAAATTTGCATAATTTTTTTTTTATATTTATTGCTCACAAAAGTAAAAGAAATATTGCCTTGAGACATTTTAAATTATTTTTATTGAGATTGTAACAGTACACACTAATTGGACAGTATTTTTTTGTGTAAAAAAGGACCATTATGTCTTGTGCCATTACATATGACTCGATAGACCTATAATCAGACAAACGTCTTTCTCCCTTACAAACATGTAAACAAAGTTGGTCTTCCTATTTTAATGGGGCGTTAAATTCTCTATATCTCACATCAATGTTTAGTTCAAAATGCTGATTTTTGGAAAAATGGCGGTGGTTTCGATAACTCAGTTTTTTGCCTGTTTGAAAATATTTTGCGAGTTTCAGGTAATATTTGATAACCGAAAATTTTACTTTCGGTGGTATAAGATATAGTAAATTAGCTTTCTTAATGAAAAACAAACAAAAAAAACCCAATAATATATATATATATATATATATATATATGTATTTAAATAAGACTGATATATTAAAATCAAATTGCACACCATATATAATTAACTAAAAAAATATATAACTTATAAAAATATTCTTAAAATCAAAAACTCACGAACATCCAAACCGCTAAACAAAATTGAAAAACCACTACGTGAACAATAACTAATCCATAAATTATAAACTGATCCAACAAAATAACTCATAAATAGCTTAAACAAGAAACTCGAAAAGAAACAAACAAGGGACGGGCGGCATGGCTAATGACATGCACTGCTGGGTTAAATCCGATTTTATGCATGCAACATCCCCCATGCCCGTCACAACCATAAATGAATTTTAACTAAAAGCAATCCATACAAAAATTAAACTATCGACCAGCAATAACCTTCAAATGACCCTCAAACTAAATCATCAAACTTGTCGAACTATCAAATCCATTCAGTAATGATTTCAGTTCATTTCGACGACAACTACCCCTAACAAAATCATTCATAATATTTTTCATAAAATTCCGAGGGTAATCTTGTTCAGAACCCAGTCTGTACCACTCCACGATGTCATTAATCGCATCTCCAATTTCTGAACTCAACCTATCAATACGAATTAAACCATTTCTGAAAATATTTCTTTTCACCGAGACATGAACACATGAATTGAAATTCATCAACTTTAAAGTTCGGAAACTAAAAGTGTTCCGTTTATCAAATATCTTTGTAACCAATTTTTTACGCTCTAAAATTAAGTTTACATCCAAAAAAATCAATATTTCTGCAATCCAATGAGGAGGGCTCTAATTTTAATGTTGTAGGGTAATATAAGAAATCCAAAATTATATTATCTTTATTTAATTTAACTATTAAAACATCATCAATGTATCTATAACACAAAATATTTTTATTTAAGTTATTGTTACGTTCATATAAATATAGGTATATGTCAGCTATAATAGAACTACAACTCCCCCCCATTGGAATGCCACGAATTTATCTAAATGTTTTTTTACCGTCGTAAAGGTAATTTTCTTCTACAACAAATTTAAAAAAATTCAAAAATAAATCGATATCAGTATCTGATTTACACTCAGTAACATAAAATTCCACAATTTTCTCTTTTAAATCCGTTAAATCTATATTATTGTATAGGTCTGCGAAGTCATATGCATACAGACCTGTAATGTTTTTTATATTTTTCAGCTTATCCAATAAGATGTAGCTATTTTTTATAATAAATGTAGATTCCCTACCTGTCACTTTGTGAAACACACCTGTTAAAATCTCCCTTAATTTTTTGCTAACTACCTCAATGTAAGATCCGAAACCACAAGTTATGCTTCTGAATTTAATTGGCTTTTTATGAAATTTAGGAACTAATATAAGATATGGGAAATTTTGACTTTTTTGTTTTAACTTTACTTTTTTATAAAGTGCTTTGATTCTATTCTCCACAACAGTGATTTTTGTATTCAAAAGTTGATAATGATATTTATTGTTATAGCAATCATTCAAAAGCGTACTATAAAGTTTTTTACATATCAAAGCGTAATTTGTGTTGGCTTTGTCTACATATGTAATTATAAATTTATCCTGGAGATTCTTAATTGATCTTGCAATTTTTATATAATTTTCGCGTGACATACCGTCACAATCTCTAATGTATTCCATTTTTAAATCCTTTAGTATATGGTATTTCCACTCTTGAAAAGCACTACATGGTAAACTATACCTATACATTAATTTTTGTATGAAAATATCTAAATTTAAGTTAAAGCGCTTAATTACTTCACTTTTAGGTATTATGCGTTTCACTCTATATTTTGTTCCATACTCCATTAACTTCCTCAACTCCACATCCCCTACTATCTCCAAATTTCCAGTTATAACGTGTCCAAAATCGTTATCTATATAATTTATGTTATCACTATTATTGCAATTACAAATGCTTTCTCCGGTACTTTTCTCAAGATTTTATGCAAAACTGTTATAGTTAAAAATTTTACGCCCCAAAGGTTTATCATATTTAAAAGCCTTAATTATTTTAACCTTACCCACAGGTAATAGATCATTATATTTATTTAATATTTTATTATAATTTAGTTTATTCTGACTATTTCCAACATAATCTAACACAAAATATATCTTATCTACTGAACCTTTATTGCTATTGTTTAAATTACAGTAAGATTGCAAATTCTGTTTTTTAATTCTAAACCTCAATAAATCTAAAGCTAAATCTATGTTACTACATCCTACTCTGTCATGCAAAGCCCTTAGTGTTTCGGGAATCAATTTCTTTTCAATGTTAAATACTAAACACTTAAGTACATTAATTCTTCTTAAACCATTATAATTAATTATTGCGTTCAGTATATCTTTACAATTATTAATATTTTTATTATTCCAAGTAATTACATTAAAAGAACTATTACAATTATCATTCAATATTTCATTCCTCAAATCATGATTTATTTTTGCATAAATAGAATCATCTATATTTTCAGTTTTTAAATTTTTAACTACATTACTATTATTAAACTTAACATTTAACCCGTAAGGATATACTGTACTGTAATTTTTCATCATTTCATTATATATGTATATATATATAGGGCATGATTCATTTAGTTTTTTAGAAAAAGAGTCATCCAGCTTAAAAGCGATGTTTTGAGAATAGAATATGAAAGTACATATTCATTACGTTCATTTATCGGCGTTACATTCAACGAGGAAAAAATACTTTAAGGATTTGAAATGTAACTCAACCGCTTGAGGACAACAATCTCTTTGCTTATAACGAGAGAAAGAGAAAAAGATCGAAAATTTTAACTTAACATATGAGGCACCTAGGATTAATAAGATGTCATATATTACATAATCCACAAAAAGAATAAAATTCATAAAAATACATAATTTAGCACAAAAACTGTTACAATAATTGCTCTATTTATTCCAGAAATAAAATTAACTTACACCATCGCTTTTTTTAATTAATCGCCAGCATTTGTTTTATCAATAACAATAAATCATCGAGATGTAAATTGTCTCAAAATTTATATTTGTCTTATTGGTAAGAATAACCACAATAACAATATCTAAATCATCATATTATACCTCTGAAATTTCACTTCTCTATCAATCAACTTTTCCTACACTTTCTAGTCAAGGGATTAAAATAACACTTTTCCTTACTCAATATTAATAAAAGTCCTTGCTCTTTCGAAACTATGAAAGCTTGAGCTATAAAAGGTTTTACACTCAATACTTATTCTGCGCGAAACTTCATTCATTTAACTTTAATTTAATCATGTGAGTTTAATAAACACAATCTGCAAACACATTAATTCATAAAACTCATGAATTGTTTTTTTTTTGGATGATACTGGCGGTAAGAAAAAGCTCACGTCGTGTTATTTTATAAAAGTCTGCTATGGAATAGATTAGTGAAAAGGAAAAGAAAGTATCATCTATGGGGCCGTCCATTAATCATGTGAGGCTCGAGAGGGGGGGAGGGGTCCATAAAAAAATCACGAAACATCACAAGGGGGGAGGGGGGGTGTAGTAATATATCACGAGTATTTATTTTTTCGGCAAACGCGCGATACTGAACCGAAAAGCGGCGTTTCGTGTATTTATTTTTTCGTCAAATGCGTACAAAGTCGAAAGCGGCTTGTAGTGTGACCTTGATTCACCGTTGCCAGGCAACGAACGAAGTGAAGTTCCCGCGAGAGAGATTCTCTACGTAGTGTGCGAAAATAATGACGCCGAGTGGCTTGATGAAACCGATGTTAATCTTCAACAAAGCACTGTGCCTACAATAAACTTGCAAGATGCTTGTCCAGTTATTGGTGTTGAAGAAAGTCTTGCTAATCCGTGGTCTGAGGACATTGTAAATTAAATTATATTTATGTATTACTACAAAAAAGTTTTTCGCATTTCTTTCAATATTTTTATGTCAGTCCAAAACAACTTGCAACCTTTCTGTTTACCTCTTAAGGTTATTATTGTAGTTTTTTTATTTTCTATAATAAAATTTGATGATACTTGAACCTGTATTTTATAATAAATATTCTAAAAAAATTAAGATTCTTTGTAGGTACTAAAAAATACACGTGATGTACGGTTGGGGGGGGGGGGTAGTCCTTAACCTCACCATGTATCACCAAGGGGGAGGGGGGGGTTAAAAATGCCAAAAAAATCACATGATTAATGGACGGCCCCTATAGAGCCTATCCTGTTCTTAGACTTCACATTATATGTAAGGTGTAGGAAAGTTGATTCTCAGCTGGACTTCTAGCTTCAGAGGGATCATCTTAAGGGGATGTATGAAATCTTCCCCCATGAAATATGCCCCCGTCCGCCATTTTGACCTCTACATTAGAAGGTGGTAGATATCCAGTGGTGCAGCATTTCACTTTCTAGGAGTGCCTGATATCTGCCCTCAGTATATCTGCCCCCGTCCGCCATTTTGAGCTCTGCATTAGAAGGGGGTAGATATCCAGTGCTTCAGAATTTCACTTTCTACGAGAGCCTGATATCTACCCCCAGTATATCTGCCCCCGTCCGCCATTTTGACCTCTGCATTAGATGGGGGTAGATATCCAGTGCTGCAGCATTTCACTTTCTACGAGAGCCTGATATCTACCCCCAGTATATCTGCCCCCATCCACCATTTTGACCTCTACATTAGATGGGGGCAGATATCCAGTGCTGCAGCATTTCACTTTCTTCGAGAGCCTGATATCTACCCCCAGTATATCTGCCCCCGTACGTCATTTTGATATCACAGTAGAGGGGACATACATGGAGTGCTAGAATATTTTTTAGGTTCATCGAGAGCAGTAAATCCTGGATATATATCCTTTCTGCGTATAGTTTTTATTGTTTCCGCTAATAATCATACGGTTTATTTATCTAGAAATTTGTAGACGACACTTAAAATGTAACTCTAAAATTATAAAATACAGTGAAACCTCCAAATAAGGGACACTCCGAATAAGGGACACTCCGAATAAGGGACACCTCTATTTAAGGGACAAAACTTACGGTCCCAGTCCCTCAATATAGGACTTGTAATATATTCACCTCTGAATAAAGGACACTCAATTTAAGGGACACTTGAAAATTAGATTAAAAGGTCTGACATTTGAATTTCAGATAATGAAGTAGACTGTGATGAAAAGGAAAATACAGATTTTTGTGAATTTATCAAACTGACTGTTACACGTACACTTCGCATGCCGGAATTCTCGATGCAAGATAATAAAATATGGCTTAAAAATTTAAATAACGATCTTTTAAAATTAAGTCTTTTAAAATTAAAAGTTTTATACAATATAAATTCAAGAGATCATCTATTTCTCATTTTTAATTTAATAATAAATCGATCTTATAGTGTAATCTTTAATATGAAAAAATTAAATGTTTCGTTATACATGACGTGCACCATTTTTCTTTGTTTTATTATGCAAGAAATAAAATATTTTTATTTCCGATTTTTTTTAATACATTTATATTTAATAGATAGATAAAATTTTTCTTGTTATTTTGACATAAATAACACCAAAAACGACCATGTATTTGCTGAAATATGTTATTTTGTATGTTGTAATGTTTTGATCTTTTGAATATTCCCGCTGTGAATCGGTCCGTCATGACAGTGAAAAAATGTGTTCTTCCCTTCAAAATAGACGCCATTTTTCGTCATGAGTAGGTCAGTGGAGTAGAAGATGAGTCATCGCAGAATTTTCGAGAAGACGCTCGAAACAGGGAACGCTTCTGATTGGCTGGGCTGAAGCTGGGATGCGAGGCTCGGATCTGGAAAAGTATTCATTCTGTGAATTTCCACCTGCCTGACAACACGCGTTTCGTTTTTCCCCCGCTCGGGAATGGCTCCCGTAGCGATGGGGCTGAGTTCTTTGAAAGTCTTCGAAGTAGACGGAGGAAAAGTCTTGAATGCTGACAATCCTTCATCGGAGGGGGCAGTTTTGAAGAAGATCATTATAAAGCGAAGATAGATTCTTGTTTGCTGAATCTGCATGACTGGAGATAGCTCCATAAGAAATCTTTTTAGAAGATTATTTTTTTTTGGACCGGCCTCAGTTGCGTGTTCCCCTGCGGAAGAAGTTAGTAGCTTTTTTCAATAACGCCGCTAGAATGCCCTCTTTGCAGACACCAATTAGATGAGAAGCTTAGAATGCCAAGATTCAATGAAATCAGCAAATCTCCACAAATTCCGTATTTAATCATCAAAATTGTCCAAAATCTTTGATGTCCTGCTCTGGCAGTGGTTGCGCGTGATTTCGAGCGTCCAGTTGAATTTTCCTGAGATTTTCAGCATCGTACTAGTTGCAACTTCACCGAAATCATTCCATAGAGAAATATCTTTCGCCTTCAAGTAGTGTGGTCAACATAGGTTTGTGAATATGCAAAAATAACAACAATTTTCCTTTCTTGTACCCTGATCGAACATTTCACAATAGACTATAGTAATTTTTCGACAGCAATAAACATACCCTTTACTCGAACTGAATATTAAATGACAATAGTGCCATATGTAAAAACAATAGCTTAGTTGACTTTGAAATAGACTCTCCTGTACTTAGTATGTTAAACTTTACCATAGTTATATCACAACCTATATGATTTAAGTAAAAGTATAATCAGTATTGTCAAGTTCACGTTTTTCCCAAACACAATATGTATAAAATAAATAAAGCATTTTTTGTGTGAAAAGACTAGTATTTACTGAATATCTACTACATGATGGGTGAGTTGTCTCTTTTATTTTTATTGTGATTTTCTATTATCATCAAAGGTAAATGGTATTTTATTTTTGATAAATTTAAATTTTTTTTTATTTTTGATAAATTAAATTTTTTTTTACACTATGCGATTTGGCCAATTATGTGTGCACTTTGTATGTTGGGAATTTTTGATGCTCTTATGTTAAATTAATTGAATTCTTCATGATTTTGAATCATAATTATTAGTTTAGTATCGAAGTTTTCCGCATCCGAAGTCCACATGTAACACTGACAGAGTGTCATGTTGATACAGATTCGGACGACAGAATTGACAAGCATTTATTTACCCACAATTCTCATTCGACTTCAGTGCATTTATCCCCATTGAAAGAAATGCTGAAAATTATAAGGATGATTCTGAAAGTGGAGAATAAATGAAAATTGTGAAATAAAGAATTTTACAGATGCTTTAAGGCTGTTTTCAAATCAAAAGGACAAATTTTATGACTAAAGTTTTAATTTAATTTTATTAAGATATTCCTGAAACGAGCAAGCGTTGTTGTTCAGAAACTATGTAACTCTTTTTCTGTTTTTTTTCTTTTCCTTTTTTTTTCTTTCAAACACAATAAATCTTTCAAAAAAATATTGTCAACAGGGGCATTTTGAACTGAATTTATACGCGTTAGAAGATTAAGTACTCAAGAAAGGGTGAAATATTTCTGTCATGTGATGAAAATCGCTTATAACTCTGTAGATAATTTATTCAAAACTTGAAAACACAGTTCAGTTCCAAATCGCTTCCATAGCCAGGCATTCCAATTTTATACCTTTCCGTTGCAAAATGAATTTGTAAATACAGTAGACTCTCTCAAATCCGCACAGCTTGGGACCAGAGGTTTTCCGGATTTCTGGTCATTGCTTTGTTTACATTTTTTTTTTAATTTGAATGTAATTAATAATGAAATCAAAAGTATAATGAATGCATACACTATACTAAAATATTAAAATAAGTAATAAACTAAAATAATAAAAATTTAAATATTTTTTAAAATGATTAAAATACTGAAAGGAAAGGTCAAATTAATAACCAATAATGTACAATTAAGTATTCATTATAAAAGAGGAAATGTGTTTTTCCTAAATTATTCAATGAAACTTGCCTCATAAATTTTGCCTAATTCACATCAGGATCATAAAATAATGAAACTTTATTTCAGGTTTAGCCAGACTTAATAACTAAAAAAGCTTTATTAATGCATAAATATATTTGGTAAGATTGTGATTACCAATAATATTAGCAATATCTTTATTTTTTCAGAAATAAATTATTCTTTCTTCATGAAAAAACATGAATTCTATAACCTTAACAAAAATTATAAATTAAAAAATGTATGGAATTGATAGAAAATTGAAAAAATCAATTTTTGCACCTACATTTGAACTGAATGTTTCATTGTTTACATCTATAAAATATGTGCTGATTTTAGAGAGTTGCGGATTTTAGGAGTGTGAATTTGAGGGAGTCTACTGTATGTCAAAACTTTTTTGGATAGCTGAGAAGAGTAGTCGGGAGATTTGTTGCATTAAAATGCGCAAAGCAGCTGAATACTTTTTTTTTGTAAATATTTCTGATAATGAAGAACTAAAATTTATAAGTATGATAAATGAACACTTGTAAAGTTTATAATGAAAAATCAAAATTGGCAAAATAGCCACTTTTGATTGATTACTTGAAGTATAATTCTTTTAAATGTTTCCACACTTTTTGTATGGACACAGTTTGTATAAAAATGCAAATCAACAAATTTACAAATTATTTAATGATTTAGTAATCAATTAAAAATTTTAATTAATTCTGATTAACGTAATTTATACACTTCAAATACATTTAAACTTTACTTTTAACGTTTTGCTATTTTTATATCCTTCAGGACGATTAATTAAAAAAAAAATAAAAAAAACTCCGAATAAGGGACACCTCTATTTAAGGGACAAAAGTTCTGGTCCCATAGATGTCCCTTATTCGGAGGTTTCACTGTATATATGAGGACGTAAACTTCAAAACGCACTTTATCGACATTTTTAAAAATGAATTTTCTGTGTGAACCTATTCTCTTAATAAATCTGCGGAAAAGAAAAAAAAACTATAATTTTAGAAAAAAAAAATGAAAAAAAGAAAGAAAGAAAGTTTTAACGTGTGTTTTGGCATTGTAAAATCTTGGTGTTTACAATGAAAACTAATAGTTTTTATGATATTTATTTAAATCGCAAAAATTTTACTTTCTGGAAAAGGTAAAATTTGAACCTCACGCCCTTTTATGTACATGCAAGATTTTTAGTACTTTTGTAGATTTTTAGCATTTTCCAACAAAGTTAAAAAGTGCTTTTGCATTTTGTTTGTTTGTCCGTCTGTCCATGCAATGACTCCCGTAAATACACTCGGATTTTTATACAATTGATAAAACTTATTTAGGTTTATTAAAATATGTTTGTTATTGCATATGAAGTATGTACTGTTAATGTTTCACTTTTAGGGACACTCAAAAGAATTGAAGAGTATTTTAATGACATTACGCTATTTCAAATCTTTTGAAACTGGCATAAATTCTTGAATCTCTTTACGATCACGTTAAAATAGAACATTTTTAACATTTTTTTATTAAGTTACAGGGACACATAAAAGAAATCGGTTACGGTACTGTCTTTGCATAATAATTGCTGGAGTGTACGTTTTAAAATTCGGTATACGCTTTTAAGTATAATTAGTTTTTTTTTTTTTTTTTTTTTTTTTTTTTTTGCATATTACTCTTTATATTAAATTCTATACCTAATACACAGTATTAAAGAACAGAATTCTAATTAATGTTTATTAAATCAAATAAAAAAATTACTTCTAAGTTTTAAATACTCGAAATGATAATAATAAAAATATACGCTTTTTTCCAACTTATTTAATAATTAAAAATGTGGTTTCAATATCTATATTATAAAGACCAAAAGTATCTGTGCGTAACGCATACGTCATTTTAAGAATGGCAACACTTTAAAGTTGAAATGCATTTCCGGTTTTGCAATTTTTTCTACTGCAAATTTTTGTATTTCTTAACTGCGCACTTTTTTAATTTTTACACCATCGTATAGGGGAAAAATGTACTTTTAAATGTTATTTATTTGAATACTGTATTTTAATTTATTTTTGAAACATTAATTTTTTTGTAGTTTGTAATACCGTTTTTGTAAACGTGGCAACAGAAGTACTCCATGCTTATTAAAAGCAAAGGGAAAAAAGCCGGAAAAAAAATCAAAAAAAAAAAAAAAAAAACAGATTACTGAATTTTTATGTTGCCATTTTTTATTGAAAGTGAAAAAAAATTAAACTACGTTCTGTCAAGAATATTGTCTGTTATAAAACCCAGTGAATGTTTGTTTCTTTTATAAAATTTCATTTATACTTTAAAAAAATGTATGGATAGTTTAGTATCTGTTTCAGTTAATAGCTATCGAGACTTCAAGTTTTGAATCAAAATGATCAAATTAAATTATCGATTTTCTTTAAAAAGTGAATACAGATATGAAAGGTGTATATTTAAATTTTGATATGGTGAAAATGACGTCAGATTTAGGTTTGGGGAAAATATTCTGTTTGAGTAAAAGTGCAATCAATTCTGCTTTTTTCATATTGGAATACAAGCATTAAAACCTTAATAACTTTATTATAATAAAAGAACTTTATTTTTATTTATTTTTATTTTTTAGATGTAGAATAAAATTTAATTTTAATAATATCTGTAACTGAGTTTTATAGAAATAGTATTTTGTTAACTTTAGATTGAATATAATTTCACATAAAGAAGTACTTTACAATTAAATTAATTAAAAACTATAAAATACAAAACAAGTTAAAAAAGGACGTGTATACAGTGAAAAACTTCATAAGCTAAAAATTTCATGTTCTGAGTGAAAAGAATAACATGCAGTCATGGAAATAACCCCCCCCCCCTCCCCCCCCCAAAAAAAACCACCTTACTAACGCCTCAACAAATTATTGTAGATAAAAGTTGTTGGTACCAAAGGATTGGAAATAAAGTGTACTATTAAATGATGCATATAAAATGTGCTTAGTGGGGGGAGGTGACATGTACATATTAAAACGAACCGAAACTTTTTTTTTTCAACGGCAATACCCAATTTTAACAAGATATTTCAATTTTTTGGTTTAAATTATGCCTAATATATATATATATATATGCATTCCAATATGTAGCAATCCATATGTAGCATTCCAATAATTGAGTACATAACTTCAATTTAGATGCAGCCTCTAAAATATGCTTGTTTTAAAATAATTAATTTCTTGGAAACTAATTGTACAATAAGAAATTTATGAAAATTTGAATTTAGGCTAATTTAAGGGTCCAAAATCTATTTATGGTGGCAAAATTATTTGTTGGTATTGAATTAAAGGACAAAATTTGGATTTATTTTTATATGAAAATGGCCCCCTAAGCGATTTTATATACATCATTTAAAAGTAGACATTATTTATAATCTTTTGCTAAAAGCAACTTTCTACTAAAATAATTTATTGCACAGTTGATAGGGGGTGGTTACCTTTTTCTTCTACGATTGTACGTAAAAGGTTAAAAATATCTCAAAGAAAGGTAATTTTAGCAATTTTTGGAGCGAATTATTATTAGTAGTATTGTTGTTTGTATTTGCATATGTTTCTTAAGATTTCTATATTATACTATTTACTTTTGGATTTTCCTTGTTTTGTAAATTTGCATATACAACAATAACGCTTTCAACCATTAACAAAATGAAGTGATAACTGAATGTTCTATATAATAATTCTGAACTATTCTATATAATAGTTCTATATATTCTATATAATAGTTCTGAACTATAGTAGAACTTTCCTATTATGAAAAAATATATCAATAGGGTATGTATCTTCACTATTGAATTTTTTAAAATTATTAAAATTTTTAATGATTTATGTGAATGAAAATTCATGTGAAAGGTTATAGCTGTTTTTGTCCTCTTGAGTTATAAAAAGATACATATATATAGTATGTAATTCATTTTATAATCTGAAATCCCCCTAATTTTTTATATAGTTGTAAATGAAACTATATTCAGTAATTTAAAGCAACATTTAAACTAATTTTTTTTTGTTGTTATTGATGTTTTAAATCAGCAGCTCTCACTGTTTTATTGATGTTAAAAAATTAAATTTAATCGACGCATTATATAAAATAAATTCTCATTTATTTGAAAAAAAGGAAAATTCTAAAAAAAAAAAAAAAAAAAAAAAAAAAAAAAAAAAAAAATCTAAAAAAACAAAATAAAGAGGGAATAAAACAAAACATTTAACAATATTCGTTACATTTTGTAAACTTAAAATTTTCGAAATTTAGCTTTTGGTTTTCGCTTTAAATTAACATTGTAAGAAAAAAAAAAAAAAAAAAAAAAAAAAAAAAAAAAAAATTAACAAATTATATTGCGCTTACCAAAAGAAAAAAAAGTTCTAACGAGAGCTATTTAATTGACACATAAAAAATAATCAAAATATATAAACACATAAATACTAATGAAAATAATGATAAGTATCAAAATTCAACATTTAACAGACGATAGAGAATATGCAATCCATTTTAAACGTTGATTGAAAGTCTCAGTTCCTTATGTGATTGACAATTTATCTTTAAATGTTACTCACAGATTGTCAGTTTTTAACACATAAAATATTAAATTAAGAATATATTTTGGAAAATATTTTGGCAACAAAAAGAACATATAAATATTCATTTCCTGGGGTGATTTTTAAACCCTAAAACCTATTCCGGGATTCATTTTATGAGAAAGAACTTATATCCAAAATCTGAAATACATCTGATAAATGTGCATAAAAACAATTTAACTAATTTAAGGGCAGGTTATAATCACTCGTCCCTTTTTAATTAGCAAAATAATCCCATATCTAATCAGGGATACACCTTATCATAATGAATCTATAATCCAAAATTTGAAGCAAATCCGATAATTCTGCGTAAAAAGCCATTTATTTAATTTAAGGGGGTGAGGGTTGTATTCGATTCACCTTCTATACTTAGCCATTAAATTCTTAGAACTATTCAGGTATTCACCTTTTTAGAAAATACCTACATTTAAAAGAAATACATCGGGTAATTCTGCATAAAAAACGATTTATCTAATTTGAGGCGAGATAATTGCCCCCCCCCCCTTTATTAATAAGCAAAAAAAAATCACATAACTAATCAGATACTTCTTATTATAATTAAATTATGTCCAAAATTCCAAACAAATCGGATAATTCTGCGTAAAAACCTATTAATTTAATTTAAGAGAGATTATTCCCCCGTTCTCCCTCTATGCTAAACCATTAAATTCCCAAATCTCTGCAGGCATTATATAGTATATATAAGCCTTATCAGAAAGAATCTATATCCAAAATTTGACACACTTTGGATAATTCTGCATAAAAAGCGATTTATCTAATTTAGGGCGGTTAAGTGAATTAAGTGATGAAAAATGAGCCACTGCCCTTCAAGGAGTTAATAAACATCAAATTTGTAGATACATGTTACCGAATTTTGTCAGAATTTATATTTTTAAACGAAAACCTAATCTCTTATCAGGATATATGCAATATTCATATTTTTTCTTTATTCTACCTCTACCTGAAAAAAAGGATGGATTCATAAAATTTTTTGAATTTCGGTCTTCGTCGGATTTACACGTTTTAGGGGGTCAAAGATTCCAAAAAACACGTGTTTACGAAATGTCTCTCTGTGACGTAAATTTTGTGGACACTCTATCTCAAGAATTTATAAACAGAATTTCACAAAACTTTATATTCAGGTAGTCCCTGAAATACACTGGTGATAATTAGTTTTTGGCATAAAATCCATCAATAAGTTGCGCTGCTATGTTGCATTTTTTTTACGATTTACTCAACAGCTATATCTTGATAACTAATACGCATATTTCCATCAAACTTCCGATTCAGTTAGTCCTTGATATGAACTGATGTTTGTTTACATTTTAGTGTAAATGTTTCAAGAAGTGGCGCTGCTATGCTGTATCTTTCACAATTTTTGCTATCATTCTGTTTCAAGAATTAAGGGTGTATTCCAAACTAAATTTCTTATATTCCGATTCATTTTTAAATTCCTTTTTGCTCTCAAGTGCATCAAACTGGCAAATTCTATTATTAAGAAAGTACACAATGTGCCGTGCTTATTGAGTTTTTGATAAAGGGAGAAAATATTTAAAAAAAAAAAAAAAAAAAAAAAAAAAAAAAAAAAAAAAAAAAAAAAAAGGCTGTTAAAAATGACGTTTTGAACCGAAGTTTTTGAAGCGGAAGATCAAAAACAAAAAAAAAACAAAACAAAAATAAAATAAAATAAAAATAAAAGATCAGAGTGAGAAAATAATTGTTTATAAATCCAATTCTAATGAATTGAGGGGAAAATTAAATCACACGGCATCTTCAAAAATCATCTTAGCAAATTTCATGTTTCTACTTTAAAAAATTCGTCTGAAAATGCATCAGAAAATTTCGAGCTGTTGAGAGTGGGAACATATTTTTTCGAATCCACCCTTAATGCACGGAATTTAATAAAAGTTTACTTCAGGTAGTCATTCATATATATTGACGCTGATTAGTTTTGGTGTAAATCGCTCAATAGGTGGAGCTGCTATGCTGCATTTTTCACGATTTTTGCAACAACTCCATCTCAGGAACAAATACATGGAATTTAATGAAAATTTATTATCCTGGTAGTCCCTGATATAGATTGATGTTGATTAGTTTTTGGTTCAAATCGCTCAGCAGGTGGCGTTGCTCTGCTGCATTTTTACGATTTATACGACAGTTTTATCTCATTAACTAATGCACTAATTTCCGTCGTCTATTCCGTTTGTGATTTTTTTTTTCTGCGATGTTTAAAAATTGACATCATAAACATTGAAATCAAAAACATAAAAAATAAAGGTACCAAAGCAGCATATCGGCGTTCAATTTTCTGTCTGAAAATGACAATCTATTAAAAAAAAATAATTTTTTGAAACTCACAGTTTTGTATTATTTATTTATTTATTTATTTATTTTTGAAATATTTAAAGTTTTTCACCCAGAATTTAAAATTTAAATACGAAAAGACAAATCACACACGTTTGAACATACATTCATCTTTAAGAAGATTTCTTCAATTTTAAACGATATTGACATTTAATCTTTCAGGCAAATTCGTTTCCAGAGATCTCTTCAGGATTTTTTATAGGTAGATTTCGTAAAGAATACTATACCTATTATATTTTCCCCTATGTTGAAATTTCTGAAAACTTTTTGCAGATCCATGCCCATCATGAGTAATAGAATCCAAAGCCACCCCCCCCCCCCAGTTTAAAACTTTATATAAATATTTATCTGTTCATATTTATTTATTTATTTATTTATACCGTATATACTAGTGTAAATGTCGAAGAATTTTACACAAAATTTGGGAGTTAAAAATAGGAGTCGGTCGACTTATACACGAGTTAGTAAGATTTTTTTTTCTTTTCACAGGGCTAGTCCTTTTATGGATCTATGTTGGAGAGACAGGTAAAAACGAACAATGATCAGTCCCTGAGATTAACAAAAAAAGCTCAACAAAAATGTCCCTCTAATTCTTCTGCACCCATTCCCGCATGCAATGCTCCTCAACGCAGGATATTAAATTTCAGCATTTGAATCCCCTTTTAAAAAGAGTTCAACGTGAGAATGCTTGTAGACACCTCTTCTAAAAGTCCTACAATACAAAGAAGTTTTGTACATTAGCAGTCTAAGGAACTTTTTACTCTGGTAAATAAGGCTTAAGTAGATTTTTCAAAGATTTTTTTTCTTTTTAAACATCGAATTGATGGGAATGGGTTTCAAAATAATTTAAACTTTTGCGTTTTCACATAATTATGCTTTTTGAAAATATTACACTTAAAAAACTCTGATTAGAAACGCAGAAAAAAGTTATTATTGTTATTACTATTTTATTATTATTATTATTATTATTATTATTATTATTATTATTATTATTATTATTATTATTATTATTATTATTATTATTATTATTATTATTATATCTTCGATTGCATATCATTTTCAACATAAGTGCTATTGAAGTTTCAATGAGGAAAGCTTTTTTCTTTTAGCGATGAGAGCCGCTGGCGCCTAGATTTTTGCACGTCTGTATATATCCACGTAATTTCTACAATTTTGCATAAATCTCTTGCAACCTCATACATAAAATCAAGGAGAAGAAAATCTCGGTCATGTTCGTTAATGGCCAAAATCAGACCAAGGAGGTTGGAAATGGGGAAGGGATTTGTGAAAACAGAAAAAACCCATAATTTCACAATTGTGATGTACATAAAATCAATTACCGTTATTATTACTTCTAAGAAAAGTTCTAAAAATTTATCTATGACAGATTTTTGACATCGTTAAAAATGGGCTCAAATATATATATATATCAAAATAATGTTTTAACCCTTTCATGGGCAAGGCTTTTCTGCTCAGAAACTGGTCAAATAATTCATTCAAACTGCGATTTTTGAACAAACTGATTTAAAAATAATCGAAAACTTTTCGTTATGCATATTATGCGATCAAAATTGCAGTAAAAATTTACTGCTACCGTTTGTCAGTTTGAACCTTCAGATTAACCGTTTCCAGACTGCAAAAGACGTCCTTAAAAGGATTAAAATAAAACAAAAAAAATCATATCTTCGTCGGTTTACAAGATATTAAATGCAATTAAATTTATTATAAATCTTCTTAATATTATCTACAACTTTTATATTGACAAGTTGTTCATGGGACCAAGTCTAACAAAAAAAGAATCATAAAGGGAGAGGAGGTTAGAGAAGAAAAGAAGTCACAGTAACATAATTCTGTTTAAAAAGGCGCTTACTGAAAATTGAATTAAAAACTCATCAAAAGCGGCTAGATGAAAATGCGTTTATTTCTAATCTTGATTTCCTTTTTTTAAAAATTAGTAATTAACTTTCAAATATACCTTACGGCTATATTTTGAGGCGGTAGGGGCTTTTTCTAATTATTTGCTTAAATCGTAAATTACGCATGTCAGTATTGCTCTTGATGTGCAGCACTTTTACCACTAAATATCAGCCTTTTTGCATGAAAATTAAACACGGAGTTTGAAATCACCACATTTGTATTTCATAAAATTTTTAAATCGTTTAGACAATAATAAATATCTTTTAAAATAATTTAAATGTATTTATTGGTAGTCGATAAAAAAAGAAAAACAGAAGAATGCTTCTGCAAGCTTTTTATACTAGATTTCCGTTTAAAAATATAAAGTTGTTCAAATTAATGAACGGTTTTATTTCAGGTGTTTTTAAAGCTAATATTTTGATCCCGACTAAAGCTAGGCGAGACACCTACTATTTATATGTTGTTAAGCACCAGTGTATTTATATGTTGTTATTTATTGTTGTTAAGCTTATAAGTTGTTAAGTTGTATGTCTTTGCAAATTAGTTATAGGAAAAAAAAAAGAATCTTCCACGCATTCATTTTTATCGAGGAAAATAAAAATAGTAATGTAATTGGAAAATGTTTCCTTAAAATTTTATTAGTTTGAGGGAAATATTTCTAGATTTCGAGAAAGAATCGTAAATATTCCAAGCTAAAACACGGTTTTACTTTAAATTTTGAGTCTTGAGCAAATTTTAGCTTTGGATATGAAATTGGAATCCACTCGCTCAAGAATTATTAAAATTATAAATATATAACTTTATATTGCACCCTGAATATTTTTTAACGTTAGTACTAATCATCCTAAAAATATTGCAATTTTTATACATTTTAGCAACATTTTCATTTTAAATATGAGCTTTGACATTAATAACCGAAAAAATTATTTAACTATGATTGCAGCCAAAATTTGTGCTGAAAAACAATTTTAAGGACATAAGAGAGATTGCTCGCCAACTAGCAATTAATTATAATCAAAATCTAAGATGCATTATGTTTATGGGGACATATTTCTTAATTCCTTAAATTTGACTAAAATTAGCCGAAATTTTCGTTTACAAATGTATAAAAAGTATTAGGATTGTCAAGCTTGTAAAAAGTTTACCTTTTATATTAACACTGTTTGTAAAGCAGAATTTGATTCGATTAAAGAAGACGGTGCTGATTAAACAAATGACAAACGTTGTTTTCTTAATTAAAAAAGGACTTATTCAATAGTACAGTGATTCAAATAAGCGGCAAATTTCCATATGTTTAATTGTAGGAGGGGGGCCGTATGTTTAGTCTGCCCAGGAGCCCGTGAAACCTGTTACCGGCCGTGCACACTAGAAATTCAAATTGCCACACCTCAGCCATTTTTTAAGATATGAACGAAAGAAAAAAATCTCCGACCCTTTTTTTATAAAGTTCAAACACATAAAAAACGCTTATTTTTTTCATTTTTTGTACTTCATTTTTATGTTTTAGTTTTTTAGTTTTAAATGGCCACAGGGCCGGTTAGAGGGGGGGGGGGCACAGTGGGAAACTGCCCAAGGGCAAGGGCACTGGGAACAAGATGGGGCCCGCACCGTATCAAACAACTATAGAGATTACATAATATTACAAATCTGAACTTGCACACATTTTTTAATTATTATTCACAAGTTAACTGGAAAAATGTTTCCCAGAATTGTTGTGAGAATATTTTCACCCAAGACATAGAACCATTGGTAAAAGAATCCCTGCATAAGAACCATTACTAAAAGAATCCCTGCATAGAACATAGAACAAGACAAATATTATCTCTTCTTGTTTTGTACTGAGGTGAGTACTAATCTAAATCTGTCACTTCATTCATCATTCTTTTTACAAACAGCCAGGCACTTCCTGTTTTCCTAAGAAATTCAGAAAGAACCCTTCTTTGACCACGGATTGCCATACCCATGCCTTCAGGCCAAAGAGCCTGTGGACTACAACGGGTCTATCTGATACTGGCAGCTAGACCGACTCAATTATCGGACAAACGATGCGACAGTTAGGGCACGGCCCGCGCTAATTGGGGTCTCCTAGGGAGTTCCGATTTACTGATTACCGAATAGGTACGAGAAGTACATGCTTCCCTTAGAAAGTTTTGAAGGGGGCCAAAATTGAGAACACAGGGGACCCTGAATTTTGCATGGAATTAACTTAATTCTAAAATTTTACCTAATTTCTTTTCAAATTATTAATTATGCATATATGCATATATATATAATTTGTATTATTTAAGTGCTTCGTAAATGCAAATAACAAATTAATTTTTCATGTAAAAGATCAGTTTTTGTACATTATTTTAGATAAATTTTTATTTTACATATTGAATTTTAGAATTGTTAAATTTAGCTTATATGTACAAAAAAAAAAAAAAAAATAGCTATTGCCGTTATTGAAAGAAGTATATCAAAATATTGACACTTTATGTTGTGCATACATTTTTAATTCAATCTTTTCATCCAATTATATTTTTTATATTAGCCCCATGCTAATCTCTTTTAGCATATTTTGCTTGATTGTATTCAATTTTAATGTAAAAAGAAAAAAAAGGGGGGGGGGGATATTGATTAATGAAATACATACGAAATCAAGTGAGCCATTCTTTTGAATAATATTTGTAGCAGTGGTGAATTTCCAGGTATCTCGAATGTAAATTCTTTACAAATGAAAGAGGGGCCCCGAAATGACACTGTGCCTCCCATAGCATCAGAGCTTAATCGGGCCCTGCCTTTTTACAGAGAAATATTGTTTTGAAATACCATTTCCTCTGTACAAATAACATTTTCCCCATGATTTGTTTTTAAATATTTCTTTTGAGAATTTCTGAAAGTCGAAGTTTGTAAAATTTTCAGAGAGTGTGTAGTTTTGACAATCTCGAAAATAACCATTCACACAAAAAATCACAAACTATCTTATAAAATTGGTTCACTAATTTATTAATGGTTTTTATAATCTTCGATTAACCCTTTATCTACGGACGGTACTTATAAGTCCATTAAAATTATTCATTATAAAATTCTTTTAATACGTCAATTAGTTGTAATACTGTTTAGAATGAGTTACAGATACATTACTTTATTTTGTTCCAAAAGCATTATTAGTTACACAAAACAAATATATTTTTAAAAGTACAATTTCTTTTCCCTTTGTATCTTTTCAGCTTTATTGGCGCTGAGGGAGGGGGATGGGGATTTTTCAATTCGGAAATACAGTCGGCTCTCGTTAATTCAAAATCGGATAAATCGAATCTTCACTTAATTCGAACTAAACGTTAAGTTCCGAAATTTTCAATCGCAGAATAATGTTAAAATTTTCAGTTAATTTGAACTAATTTTCTCTTGACATCGTTTAATTCAAACTAACGGGAACTCCAATTTTTCATTTTTCCTTTTTTTTAAACTCCAGATCCTTGAAATAACTTGATTTCTTTCATTTTAGTAAAAATTGTTCTGAATTAGTATACACATAATCCCATCCATTTGATATCCGCTTTCTAATTATCCGTATGCAGACCCTGACTATCGCACGGGCACTCGAGTTTTATGCCCTGGGAACGAAATTTCTGTGGAACACAAAACATTTTCTATTTCATCTAAATTTATATCATAAACTAGTCGTTGGGGTCCACCGTAATACTTACCCATCATGGATATGTATATGAACATAAAACATGTGAAACTATTTAAACAATGCATTGCAATTCATAAACTAAATTTAAATATTGTTAATATACATAGTAATGCTATATTAAAGAACTCCTGATGTACCAATTTCGACAAATTATATAAAACGCCAAACTACTCAAGTAGTACCGAACTGGGTAAAAGAAACATCCTTATAACTCCAAAAATAATAACTCTATTAACTAACAATTAACTGCGTCGGATTAAGCGTCTCATTTCCAATTAAAATATACTTCTGAATTGAAATTTGAATGAAATACAGGGTCATGAAAAATCGAAGAATGTGGAAAACAAGATTACAAATATCTCGGCAACTAATAATCCGATCGACTTCGTTCTATATGCAAAATGTGTGTTATTTTATTGCCTTTTACGTCCATTCCGTAGAACAAAAAAATTCGAAAATTTTTATATACCTTTCATCAGAACGAATTTTTCGAGAGTCCGAAAAAATAGTTCCGGATAATCGAGGTTGCTGATATTAAATAGGGTTCGTCCCATTCTTACATACTAACTACATACAAAATTTCAAGTCTCTATCTCAATTTGTTCGGGAGATAGAGCGTTTACAGACAGACAGACAGACGGACGGCAGAATTTTTTTTCTAAAAATATGTTTTTCGGAATCTCCACTATCTAAAACGTGTAAATCCGTAAAAAAAAATTTTTCGATTTTCAAAACGATTGCAAGACTTACCCTATACTACGTATGATGGGTAAGTAAAATCATAATTGCGGAAAGAAAAGTGATATTAATTCGGTAAAATGACAAAAGTATACCTCAATTTATGTTTAAAAGCACGTTTCAATAAATAGTAGAATTTCTTTCTTAATTTTACTTACCCATCATACGTAGTATAGGGTATAGGCCGTGGGGCGATGAGCATTATCGTTGAACTTCATTGCCACACTGGGGGGCCAACTTAATTCCTGCATGAATATTATAACAATCGTTAAAACTTTCGAAATCACAAAAGTTCTGGATCCGAAAATTGTCTATTAATTAATAATTACAATAAAAACAGGGAACTCTTTTTCTGATAAGTTTTGTAAAACGATCTGCGATTGGCGCGTTTTTACCCCAACAACCAATAAAAAGCGATCTCACAAATGTTTCTCCGATGAAAAACATAAACAAACTGTCGTCGATTAGCCGAAAAGCGAAAACGACTGTCAATACGTTTCTCTTTAAATCTTTATACAATTTATTGATATTCTTAACTTTTAGTTAATACTTATATTTATAAAAACGTTATCGTGTCATCATGTCGAAACCGAAAACATGTTGTATACATTTTGGAGGTGAAGAAAATGATAGGATAATTTCCTTTTCTCAGAAAAGTTGGCAGAAAATAGCCGATTGTAAAGATAAGTGGAAAGCACTTGGAGGTTTTGAAGGTAGCCTAACAGATTTTTTGAATCAAATTCCACTTGATGAAACATCAAATTTGCCACTGGATACTTTTGGATACCATAAAAAATGTTATTGCAAATTTACAGATATCACAAGAATTTCGGCAGCTGAAAAGAGGTTTCAGAAAGAATCTGTAAACAAGCCAGTATCTGTTAAAGATAGTGAAAATGAATTGCATTCTCAATCCAAGCGTGCTTTGAGAAGACTGTATTATAAATCTGTATTATAATGTCTGTATTATAAATCTGATCAAATAATTCCTTGACAATAATCTTTTTTATGATTTTAATGTTATCTTAATGCCATATTAAGCAGAAAGCAAAAATGGCCCGAGAAATATTATATTTAAGATAGAATTAAATTTCTAATAAATACTTTGCAACTGAAAAAAAAAAAAAAAAAAAGTCATTCACTTCATGTAACATGCCTTAAATTATGCTTTTGTTGTACACAGTATATAAGATTTTTTTTAAACTAATGCTTGTTTACAATTATACAGATGGTGCTTTATTTTCGAATGAAGTAATTTACTATAAAATCTGTTAAATTAAAAATTTTATAATGAAAAGGTTTTGAGCAACTTTAAAATCTTGGTAAGTAATTAATAAGAAAATGTTGAAAGTTTTTAAAAATGGATGTCAAGTTGAATAAAATTTATAGTTTTCATGCTGCATGAGTATACGAAAAGCTAAATATATATTTTTTTAATTTCAACCTTATGTATTTATTATACCACAGTATCATTTCTTTTATGGTTGTAATACTAAACACTACTATTAATATACCAAATAGTTTTGAGGAGATCAAATATTAAAAATAGTGGGAAATATATGAATCTATGCAAAACTAACTATTGCTATTTTTTTTTATTATTATTATCCCTCCTTCAACTCTCTCTCAATTTAATTTCTATAGTTTCCTGACATTTAGTAAGTTAAAACATCTAAAATAATTGAAATATTCATAATGTGATAATCAGAATAATTAAGTTGAACAATAAATAATTCTCACAAATGTCTAACTATTTAATTGCTAAATTTATTTGAAAATAACTGTTTTGTTTCCTTAGTAAGCTTTCATTAAATTCTGTTACTAAATACAGTTATAAAACAATTTTATTTATTACTTTTTTTGTGTGTGGGGGGGAGGGGGCATCCATTATTGGAATCTTAATTGTTTCAATATATTTCTATTATTTAAATTAAATTTTGATTAATATTGGTAATGAGACTATGAGAATGAATAGATTAATATGTTGAAAAAAAAAAAACTGAAATATAATTATTAATTAAAAAAATATTTTTAAGAGATTTTTTAAGGGTATCCATCACTGGCATATTTTAAATAAAATTGTCCATCAAATATTAAAGATTTGTAAAAAAAAAAAAAAAAAAAAAAAAAAAAAAAAAATATTTTTTTCATATAAAAATATTTTTTTTCTGCAATATTGTGAAGAATATATGTAAAAAAATCAGATGTACGGTTTGCATAATGGGGCATACGGCTGTTTTGATTGATATTAGTACTTAAAGAAGTCAAAATAAATAAAATTGAGATGGAAATCTAGAGTAAAATGTTGATAAAATCATCTTTGGTGTACTTTTAAAATTGCAAATATGCCATAGCATATGATTTCAAAATTATTTTGTCAAAATATTTCATTTTGGAGCACTGTAAGTTAGTTTTTAAACAAAAAAAGTGAAATTTTCGCTAATTTTTTACGCTATCCACGGCGATTTCCTAAACGAACGCTTCCGATTGGTTAATATGTAAGCGAAGGGAGAGATTGAGCCAATCGACTGTTAGATGTTATGAGAAAATAATTCGTTATATATTTTGTTTATTTTCCTATTAATGAGCAACTTTTACGTCCAGAACTTTGACAATTTCAATGTTTGAGAACATTTTATAGGATAAAAATTTAAAGTTAAGTTGCCCCCCCCCCCCCAAAGTTGCAACGGAAATCTGTTTCTAAGCCTCTTTTCAACGATCGCCCCACGGCCTAGTAAGTCTTGCAATCGTTTTGAAAATCGAAATTTTTTTTTTTGACGGATTTACACGTTTTAGATAGTGGAGATTCCGAAAAACATATTTTTAGAAAAAAAATTTTGCTGTCTGTCTGTCTGTCTGTCTGTAAACGCTCTATCTCCCGAACAAATTGAGATAGAGACTTGAAATTTTGTATGTAGTTAGTATGTAAGAATGGGACGAACCCTATTTAATATCAGCAACCTCGATTATCCGGAACTATTTTTTTCGGACTCTCAAAAAATTCGTTCTGATGAAAGGTATATAAAAATTTTCGAATTTTTTTGTTCTAAGGAATGGACGTAAAAGGCAATAAAATAACACACATTTTGCATATAGAACGAAGTCGATCGGATTATTAGTTGCCGAGATATTTGTAATCTTGTTTTCCACATTCTTCGATTTTTCATGACCCTGTATTTCATTCAAATTTCAATTCAGAAGTATATTTTAATTGGAAATGAGACGCTTAATCCGACGCAGTTAATTGTTAGTTAATAGAGTTATTATTTTTGGAGTTATAAGGATGTTTCTTTTACGCAGTTCGGTACTACTTGAGTAGTTTGGCGTTTTATATAACGAGGTGGAACCCGTCGATTTTCGACGAAAGAAAATGTTTAGGAAGGAATTGTTTCATTGATTTATGATAATCCCACAAAATTAGCTACAGTAAAAAATACATCTTAGATTGGTCAGACTAACTCTCAAACAAATATTATTTTAAGCTAAAAAGAGTAAAAAAAACTATTTATATAAAACTTAGTTGTCCAAATTATTAAAATTAAACTGAAATCGCATATGTAATCAGTAAAGTATAACAAAGATAAGTTATTATGACGAAATTACCAATTGAGGATCTTATGTTTGGTATAAAGCAAATGAAAAAAAAAAATATTCCAAATTGACATGATCATAGAATTCCCATGTGAAATCTAAACCCGTCATAACGGGTTTTCATACGGTCAAACTTTACATACGCACTTTTGATAGTATTTTAATTTGATCATTTTAAAATCATTTGCTTTTTTTATATAAAAAGACGTTATTTGCATCCGCTAAAAGCATTCCATTTTTACGGATCCAGTCTTAAACAACATCTATAGAAAAGTTTGCATATGACGTCATTAGGACGGAATATTAAACAAACGCAGCAAAAACAATATAGGCACTCGGAAAAACAAATCGGAAATGTGATGATTCACAAATCTTCACTTCTTTATTTATAATAGCTCCATGTTTTATCAGAAATTATTCATTTGCATATTTTTTCAAATTTGGAAAATATTGCATACATGCGGATAAATAAAATTGCACTTATTTAGCTTTATGATACGAACTGATTAAATGCGGTGAAGTCACTTGATTATTTTTTAAAATACATTTTTGTGAAGAGAAATTGTTGTATCCTTTGTAAATAAGGTTTTCAGTAAACTAAAAAAACATTTAATTGATGAATAAAAATACAATAAAAACAAATTTCATCGGATTTTATGTCAGACGATATCTTTTGACATGATTTTTTATTTCAGTTTTTATCAATTTTAAGAGAAAATGGCTTATTTATGTTGCCACAATTACAAAATTCGTACTTAAAACTATAAAAAAATTAATAACTCATAAACAAATTGAGATACAGCTTTCAAACAAATTACATTTAAAAGTACATTTTTTTCTCAATACGACGGTATAAAAATTGAAAATGTGCGACATTTAGAAGTATAAAATTTCTAGTACTGAAAATTGCAAAACTGAATTGCATGCGAAAATGTTGCCATTCACAAAATGACGTATGCGTTACGCACAGATACGTTTGGCCTTTATAATATAGATTTGTCGAAATTGGTATATCAGCAGTTCTTTAATATAGCACTACTATGTATATTAACAATATTTAAATTTTGTTTATGAATTGCAAATCATTGTATAAATGTATTCACATGTTTTATTTTCGTATACATATCCATGATGGGTAAGTATTACGGTGGCCCCCAACGACTAGTTTTCTTGGCAACAGGAAAGGAAAATGGTTAAATTTTATCTGAAAAATGCCTATTGATTTTGTATGAAAAATAATTAAATTTTGAATTATTAAGGAAAATATTTAAACAAAATGAATAAAAATTAGCCTATGTTCATTCCACTCCTATAATCTATACATATGCAAAGATTCAAAGACATTAACCCATCCGTTTTGAAGCCAAGTTCATTCCAATTTTTCGGACACACTTTCACATTTATAATATATATAATAAGGATTATTACTTACCCATCATACGTAGTATAGGGTAAGTCTTGCAATCGTTTTGAAAATCGAATTTTTTTTTTTTTGATGGATTTACACGTTTTAGATAGTGGAAATTCCGAAAAACATATTTTTAGAAAAAAAATTTTGCCGTCCGTCTGTCTGTCTGTCTGTCTGTAAACGCTCTATCTCCCGAACGAATTGAGATAGAGACTTAAAATTTTGTATGTAGTTAGTATGTAAGAATGGGACGAACCCTATTTAATATCAGCAACCTCGATTATCCGGAACTATTTTTTTCGGACTCTCGAAAAATTCGTTCTGATGAAAGGTATATAAAAATTTTCGAATATTTTTGTTCTAAGGAATGGATGTAAAAGGCAATAAAATAACACACATTCTGCATATAGAACAAAGTCAATCGGATTATTAGTTGCCGAGATATTTGTAATCCTGTTTTCCACATTCTTCGATTTTTCATGACCCTGTATTTCATTCAAATTTCAATTCAGAGGTACATTTTAATTAGAAATGAGACGCTTAATCCGATGCAGTTAATTGTTAGTTAATAGAGTTATTATTTTTGGAGTTATAAGGATGTTTCCTTTACGCAGTTCGGTACTACTTGAGTAGTTTGGCATTTTATATAATTTGTCGATATCAGTAATCAGCAGTTCTTTAATAGAGCATTATTATGCATATTAACAATATTTAAATTTTGTTTATGAATTGCAATGAATTGTATAAATAGTTTTCACATGTTTTATTTTCATATACATATCCATGATGGGTAAGTATTACGGTGGCCCCCAACGACTAGTTTATTTATGGAGCTGTTTTTCAATTTTCCAGGAAACTTTTTTTCGGATAAGTGTATAATGTGTGAAAAAACTACTATCAGTAAATTAAGTAATCTACGCGGGCACGAAAATTTGAAAGTGCCCTGGACATAGAAACTTGTTAGTCGGGCCTGTCCGTATGTCTGTAAATCACACATCCACCTCTTCTTCCATTGCGATTGTTCCTAATTCCTTAATTGGTTTATGTATTTATATATTTTAATTTAATATTAAGTCACATTCTAACTTTAACAGCTGAAATGATTTAGAAAATACTATAATTCCTTTGTAAAAGAACTCTTTTAATTATGTTTTTCTGTCATACTTACCATAATTCGAACATTTCTTGTGGTCCCAGTAAGTTCGAATTAACGAGATCCGACTGTATTTCTACATTTATATTCTAAGAACACCATATTTGTACATTTTATAATTCTACAAAATACTAAGAAAACAATTTAAAATAAAAGATTTGAGTGGGTTATAAATATTGCACAAAATCCCTGTAAATTCAAATTTAATTAATCCTTCTAAATAATTCAATCCTTCTAAAATCCTTCAAAAATTTATAAAATGATTAATAAGGAAAGCGTCTTTTCAATATGGGCGTATATCCAAAAATTGGACCAAAACCGTTAATTCAGTATGAAAAACCCATTTACCTAAATTAACCCCTTGAGCTCTGCTGGTAGAATTTTCTACCACATAATTATAATTACAAAATGTCACCTTGACACCAGAAAATTTGACCACATTTACTTCAAAAAGGTTTAATGCATTTTTCCGTGATTATGGTTAACCAGTTTTTTCTTTGCAAAATACTGGTACCAATGTAACATTTGGAATTTTGAAGAAATTTACACCCCAGATCTCAAAGGGTTAAGAGCCTCCGTCTGATCAATGAATCCCCAAAATCAATTCCTTGTCACTTTTTTTCCTGTAACTTTTTTTCCGTAAACTTTTTTCCGTGTCACTTTTCTCCGCTTTTATAGTTTATGTCACTTTTTTCTGTTTATCTACCAGATGGGGGAAATGGTATCCAGTCCAGATGCAGTAAGTAGCTGCCACTTGTTTCGTCGCTCGCTTCGTGATAATTTAAAAGCAATGATCTTATACAGGATGAATGGATATATGTTTATAATAATTGATTTATACTTGAAATGATATAATCACATGCAGAATTTTAAATTTAATTATAGCGAATTGTTAAATGACTAATTTTATAATTCATATTATTAATGAAATAAGGTCAGGCAAAGTTAGTTTTAACGAGAAACAACATCATCACTGAATTGAATCGTGTTTAAAACAGCCATCACTTTAAAATAATCTAAAAATTCGTTGAAAAACAATTGATAAAACTAAATTACAAATACAATCAGTTACAAACAATCAAACCTGTGGAATTAATATATTAAAGTGTTTTTTAAATATAATAATAAGTTTCTGCATTATGAAATTAATAATTTTAGGAATATATAATTATATTCGATTTATATTATATATCTATTCTAAGGAAACTTTAAATGTTGTTTAGAAAGCTAATATTTGCTCTTCACTGAAATACTGTGTAATCAAAGTTGCGTTCTCTTTAAATTATTTCTGAATGGAAAAATACAATTTAAATCAATGTCCAATGCATATTTTTATTTTGTTTGATTCTGTCAAGTTATCGGCTGTTTGAAAGTTGTTTTAACTCTAATTAATACATTTTACTCATCATATCGATTTTAAACGGAATCAAGAATAATTTTACTTATGGCATTTTCCAAAATATGTTCAATAATGTCAAAACAGCAATGAGAATCCAAGAAAATAATGCGCATGTGCTATCCATCAGTTTTCTTTATTAATAAATAAATCAAGTTATTATTATTTTTTAATGAATTGAAGAATGCTATCTATATTTTACATTAATCATAACAACAACCTAAGACTAAATCTTATGGAATGGAGAAAAGTTCAGTTTTAAGTAGGCTTTCTTATCCCTTTATGTCCCGACGTCACTTTTAAGCACCTTTAAAATAATTTGTTTTAAAATGCATGTAATACTCGATTATAGTAGTAATACATTTTAGAATGCATTCTAAATACTACTTTACTTCATCTTATCTCAAGAGCATAATTGGTTGAACAAACAAAAATATTTTTAAAAGGACGATTTCTTTTTCATATGCATTTATCAGCTTTCTTAGCGTTGAAAGATTGTGGGGGGAAATTTTCAATTAAGTATCATTTCTATAATTCTAGAGTAAAATAAAAACTTTGAGTGCAGTTATAAATATTGCATAAAATTTCTATAAACACAAATTTAATTAATTAATTTTAACTGTCAAAACTCTTAAATTTTATTAAGAGGAACTTCAGTCATATGAAAAGACCCGCTAGCTTATGCTAATCCAATGGAAAAGATTTATAAAGATATCTCGATTGAATTTCAATATTTTTAATATTTTTTCTTAGATGATCTGTATGCAGGCCGTTTCTTACTTTTTCGATTTTGATTATATGTTTTTTTCTCATGAATATGCTTTCACTTTCAAAACCGGTTCCGAAAATAAAAGTGTTTTCACTAAAATTATCTGTAAATAAAATCGAAAAAATCTCTAATATTCAATGAAAAAAAATCATTTAAAAACTTGTACATTCAAACGAGATATTTTTTTTTTCCACAGGATTAGTATTATCGAACGGGTCTTTTCGCTTGACTGAAGTAGCCTCTTAATTAATTGTGTACATCTTCTTATGTAGATTCAAAAATTCAGAAAAAATGCTTCAGAAGATGAAATTTTCATGAATTCATAATTTGGGAAATACAGGGTTCGGAGGTACACCGCTCTTAATTATTTTCCGGTGATCACGAATATTTTCCATTTAGAAAAACTTCATTTTAAAGAGGTTTCGATTTAATCGGGTTCCTTTATAGACAGATCCATTTTATCAATTTTTAAAGTATTTAGTTTGCTTAATAACTGCATTAATAATTACTAAAAGATGTTAGCACCTCCCCCCCCCCCCCAAAAAAAAAAAAAAATTCGGAGTCCACCCCTGACATGATTCGCTGGTTGGCACATGATTCGCTGGTTGGCACATGATTCGCGCCCTGCTCTGAAATTACAGATTTTTTTTCTTTTACGCAGATTTATTAATAGAATAGGTTCATACAGAAAATTCATTTTTAAAAATTTTGATAAAGTGCGTTTTGAAGTTCACGTATGTAACTCTAAAATTATATATATTATATAATTTTAGAGTTACATTTTAAGTGTCGTCTACAAATTTCTAGACAAATAAACCGTATGATTATTAGCGGAAACAATAAAAACTATACGCAAAAAGGATATATATCCAGGATTTACTGCTCTCGACGAACCTAAAAAATATTCTAGCACTCCATGTATGTCCCCTCTACTGTGATATCAAAATGACGTAAGGGGGCAGATTTACTGGGGGTAGATATCAGGCTCTCGTAGAAAATGAAATGCTGCAGCACTGGATATCTGCCCCCATCTAATGCAGAGGTCAAAATGGCGGATGGGGGCAGATATACTGGGGGTAGATATCAGGCTCTCGTAGAAAGTGAAATGCTTCAGTACTGGATATCTACCCCCATCTAATGCAGAGGTCAAAATGGCGGACGGGGGCAGATATACTGGGGGTAGATATCAGGCTCTAGTAGAAAGTGAAATTCTGCGGCACTGGATATCTATCCCCTTCTAATGCAGAGCTCAAAATGGCGGACGGGGGCAGATTTCATGGGGGAAGATATCAGGCCCTCGTAGAAAGTGAAATGCTGCAGCGTTGGATATCTACCCCCTTCTAATGTCAAGGTCAAAATGGCGGACGGGGGCAGATATACTGGGGGCAGATTTCAGCAGATTTCAGTAGGGGGAGGGGCGAGTACTGTACATGAGGAATAGATTCGCTGTGTCTCCGCTGTTTGAAATGAAATAACTAGATTATGACGAAAGTTTTCACTATGTTATATAAAACAGAATAATGTATTTTCTGTTAATGAAATCTCATGTTCACCAATTTATTATAAATCTGATTATAAAAATATTCACCAAACACCATATCTTATCTGAACGATCAATGATTTTCTTTATCTTTTTAGTCCAGTCATTATAGTAAGTTCACCTCGGAATTCGAGATACCAAGCTGTAAGTCTGTAAATACTTGTATATTGACACCCTAACAGTTGTCTCAAAACCTACGTATGGTAGGGTGTACGCAACTATTTAATTCCAAGGTCAAAGGTCACAAAAATCGGTTTTTTTGCGCTTTTTTTTTTGTAAATATCTCATTTCATGTAGGTTTTTTGCTATTTGTATTTATTATCAATATTGTAGAATACAAAATTCTCTACAAATTTTGTTTGAAAACATTTTTCATACGTCGAACCGTTTTCGAGATAGAGGGCGGAGAGCGCGCGGTCACAGCATCACTTCAGGTCAAACGGTGCCTCCGGTCGAAAACGCGCCATATATCATTTTTTTCCTAACCTATCCACTTTTTATTCAGTATTAATTTATTTAACAACACTTACCTGTCCATGTAATTGCAGAATTGTTAATGAAAATGTAGGAATTAGATTTGAATTTTAACCTAATTAATATAATATTAATAACTTCTTACATGATGAGAAAAAAAACAAATAAATTTTGAATTAATCGTTTTATTAAAAAATACTATTCAATACATTTATTTTTATTAAAAGTAAAAAAATGGAATAAAGGATACAAAAACTATAATTTATGTTTTTAATCATCTTCTTCCTCTTCATCGTCGTCTGTCGGCTGCTGGTAAATTTCAAACTGGTCTTCATTATCGTCTTCAACGACATTTGTCTCAAGTTGTTCCATGATTTCGGGGTCAAAGGTTTCATCTTCGTTAATGTCGCTCTGATATGGTTCTGCATTGAGACAAGCTTGCCCATTACATTGGCCACAAGCTAAAGAGCATTGCAAGCCCACTTTCCTGCATCCGCATCGCGAACCACAACCACTCTTGCAGTTGCAGAAAATTGTATTTAGCAAATCTTCTGGAGCAGGTGGTAAAATTGTCATGATAGGCTCCAGAAAATCGTTTTGCATTGCCCAACCCCATACCGGGTTCCAAATCATGTCCGAACCAAGTTTGAACTTGATAATATACACGTTTGAAATGTTGATGAGAAGCTGCACTTGTTGGTGGAAGAATTGAAAGCTGCACAGTTTTATTAAGTTTTGTAGACTTGACGTAATGCATATAACGAAGATGATCGAGACTTTTCACAGATTTCGGAGCATTATAGACTGCCAATAAGATTTGAGTTCCACTCTCTAATAATCTCTGGGCCGAACTATTTTCTTCCTCAAATGCTGCAGCTAGTTCATTCAAATTCGTCAGTTTCTCAAAAACTTTTAAAAATGATTTTTTTCCTTTTTTAAAAAGCGCAGAAGTTGTGTCACAGCCACTTAATGCATGCAGAAATAAAATATGTGTTTTGGAATGAGGATAATTATCAAAACTTTTAGTCGAGTATATCTCCGTTTTTACATTTCCTTTCCCAACTTTTTTAAAGAAAATTTCTTGTTCGTAAGACAGTGTACGCCCAATTAAAATGACAAGTAAATCAATATCTTGTCCTATTATAACTGCAGTTTTTTCAGACTTTGATTCTTCAATTGCAGTTTCAACAATAAGAACATCCGCATCATCTCTGGTTTGTTTAGTAGTAATATTTGCAGCTTGTAATTTTTCAGTTAAGGTATTAATGAGCATATCTTTGTTATTTCGATTTGATAAGAATTTTTCTTGAGTAACTGGTACAACCATTTTTTCATCTAAACAGACTTTATACGTTTTTGAAAGTGCAGCAGTTCTTCTCTGCTGCTCCATAGCTTTTACGTTCTTACTGTAGTCTGAATATCCGTCAAACACAACAATTATTTTGGAACTGTAATGCCTTTTTAATATAATTAATGTATTTATCAAAAATAATAGATAAAGTATCTTCTCTGCTCCATACAACATGATGAAGAAGAAATCCGCCATCAATAATGAACGTCACATTATTTTCATTGAGAAAAAAATCAATTGGGCTCATGTTGTCATACAATGACGATTTTGTTGTTTTTCTCATGCTATCATTATCAAATAGAGCTGTTGGATATGGACTCAATTTATATTGAAGATATTCCTCAAGATTACTTTCAAATAGTTTGCTGACAGTAATTCTTTGGAAGAGTAATAATGAAGCCACTGCAACTTTACAGTCATTTATTTTTACAGATTTGTTAACACAGGAAAGCGGCATTACTTTTTCGGAACGTTTCAACTTTATTTCATTAAATGATAAGCCGGTGATCTTCTTCATAGATTCTAATCCAATTTCGTAAGCTCTGTGGCAGTTAATTTGCTCATTTCCAACAAATATAATATAATAGTTAATAAAAATTGATAAATATTTATAATCATTGATTTATCGATAGTTCATCAACTATATATGGCGCGTTTTCGACCGGAGGCACCGTTTGACCTGAAGTGATGCTGTGAACGCACGCTCTCCGCCTTCTATCTCGAAAACGGTTCGACGTATGAAAAATGTTTTCAAAACAAATTTGTAGAGAATTTTGTATTCTACAATATTGATAATAAATACAAATAGCAAAAAACCTATAGGAAATGATATATTTACAAAAAAAGCGCAAAAAACCGATTTTTGTGACCTTTGACCTTGGAATTTAATAGTTGCGTACACCCTACCATATGTAGGTTTTGAGACAACTTTTAGGGTGTCAATATACAAGTATTTACAGACTTACAGGTGGGTATCTCGAATTCCGATATTCTTACCTAATTTAAGCTTAAATGACTGGACTAACCAGCCGCTGTGGCGCTGTAGTGTTCTAAGAAATTTAATGCGTAGTGACTGGGTTCAATATTCAATGGCTCTGCGTTTTGTGGAATTGAAACGAAGAGAACTTAATGCCGTGTAGGCGCTCACTCGTGTTTTTAATCTTAATCCAATCAAGTCATACGAATGTCAGAAACACATATTTTATTCATCAACAAAGGATTGTTTAATTTTAGTGGTATCAGCTTAATATTTTATAACAGTTACATTTGAACTGAAGTAGTACAGAACTTTTAAATTCAGTCCCATATAGTTAGTTTATTTCGGAGTTTAAGTTGCTGATCCCCCCATACACACACACATACCTTTTTTCAAAAGAGCTAAGCAGAAAATATCTTTAAATTTATTGGTGAATATCTGTTACGGGGGGGGGGATTTTCATTTAATATTTCACGAAATATTTAATGAAATTTCAACCGTTTAATTATTTTTAATGTTTGAACAAGTAAGTCAAAATGTGGTGAGATATTTTTGTAGCTACCTGAAAAAAAAAAAAAAAAAAAAAAACAGCGAATTTCAACTTAGTCTGTGTATTCAAAAAGAAAAAAATACATAATAATTAAGCTTATATTAAACGGTAGCATGATTACTAGTCGATGGTTTTTTTTTTTAGCATTTAGTGTTTAAAATTAAAAAAGAAAAAGGCTTTTTTACCAACCCCTTAACTGGCACTTTCTTTGCTGTTCAATAAATTGAAAATAACGAATTCTCACCACAATATTTCAAATAAAATATTCGTAGCATTTAGTCAAAACATTTCCGCCTTTAAATAGTGTGAAATTATTTTTAATAAAAAAATTGTGGTGTCAAACAGCTTTAAATGATGATTTAAGTAAATTCGTCTTACCCGAACGGCGTACGGGCAAATCAGTTAAGGGGTCAATACTTTTTCAGTAACTAACAATTTCTTTCAATGATTAATTACGCGTTCAAAGGCAGAAAAGAAAGAAAAAAATATTTAATCTTTACCCGATAATCTCTTACTGTGCTTAACATTTTTATATGAATTAGTTGCGATTCTACCGTTTATAGAGATTGAGTACAATATCCAATGGTGACTGGCTGAAAGATGGTTACATAATTGATGGACATAAAAAGTTTCAATACAATAAGAAAGTCAACAATGAACTAGGAGGTGGCAGCACAAACAATTACCTCATCGAGTTCATGTATGAAAATCTTGTATTAGTCACATTTCAATTCGCATATCAAAACGCAATCGGTCCGCCAAGTCATAGCTTGGTGGAAAACACTTAAAAACCCGATTTTAGCGATTGACTCGTAGGTTTATCATTATGCTTTCCTGCCCCGAAAAGCATGAACACATGGAGGATTGGGAGCTAGAAATTAAGTAAACGACTTTCATAGCGAAGAGGTTAAAGAGTAATCGGAATAAAAGAGTGTTTTTTTTTTAAATTTTGTTTCATGGCCAACGAGCGTTAAATAGCCAAATAATCGAAAATTCATTATTTTTTAGGGACGCTCTATTGAGGTTCCGCCGAAATTTCTTTTAAAAATATATATATCTATAAAAGAAGAGCATTCTATATTTTTTTCAGATTTTTCTGAATAGGCCCGTATGGAGACCTTCCTTGCAAGATAAAAATCTGTATTACATATGCACATAAAATTTGTTGCATAACAAAGTCTATATACTCACAGGGTTCGTAGGAAACCGTTAGTTTTCCAGATCAAGTACAAGTATTTTTTTTTTTTTTTTTTTTTTATAATAATAAAATAAATCAAATTCAAACGTGTGAAATTTTGCTGTATGTAAAGAGAGATTTTCCGTAAGAAATTATTCGTGCCGAAGCATTTTCTAATCTGGAAATACCTAGATTCCTACGAACCCTATATTCCTACGAACCTGATAATGTTTTACTATATAGAGATAAAATAGGGCAGCTTGCCCCCTTTTTGTCTACATTATATCATTTATGTAGGAGGAGCTACTGATTTATGGGTTTTATTTAAACTGAAATTAGGAGGGATTGATTAAGTTTTAAATAAAAACGTGTAGTAAAAATTGGCATAACAGAATCAAGAATATGCTTTTTAGATATTTATGAGGTAACAAGCAAAATATATATATCTTGTTTTCGTAACTCTTGTAAATATGTGCCCATTATTCCGATTAGTAAATACAAAAACTTGTAGTAAAAATTGGCGACACAGAATCAAGAATATATGTATTTATGAGGTAATGAGCAGAATAAATATATTGTTTTCGTAACTATTGTAAACATGTGTCCATTATTCTGATGAGTAAATCTTTCTTGGGCGGAATCTATATCCTTTTCGTTTTAAGAGCAGTTTATGAGTAAACAATCTTAAAAAAAAAAAAAAAAAAAAAAAAAAAAAAAAAAAAAAAAAAAAAAAAATTTAATATTAAACGCACACCATAAAATTTACAAAGTGATATTTTATTCTCAATCTGTAATCCATTTCGTCGTTAAATTTTACATAAGTCGACTCCCGTCAGTGTCATCCGATTTATTTAAAATATAATTACCGATCTGATTCCAAATTGAATGTTATCGTCCTATAAATATTGAAAGTTTATGAAAATGAAAAAATATTTATGTACCTATATATATATACATCGTTTTTCTCAAAAACTATCGTATAGAATTCACTTCCATTTCCTATGGGTTATAGAGATACTAAAGATGTATAATTGGGAGTTTTCGTATGATATTCCGTTAATGACAAAAATGTGAAATAACATAATTAAAATCAAATATCATACCTTATACAAAAATCTCCACTGTTTCGGCAAAAAAAAATCCTCATGTGTTTCCGAATAATCTATATGCATTTGAAAACTATGCAGTAGGTTGAACATATAATTCTATACACTTATATGTGTAAAAATAGAAAGAGAAATTACTCAAATTTCACATTCGAAGATTTGATGATTCCGTGAAAATATTTTTACAGTTTATGCTACTTTTTCTCATATGTTATGTTAATCTTTTCGTCACTCAAGTATTAATGTTCTAAGAAACCATTTGTTAATATTGTGAGGCTTTAATAATTATGTAATGAAAGTCTCGAACCCATATCTTCAGTGTTGAATTCAGACACTTTTCTCCGGGAGGGACTTCAATGGATCCGGGGGGGGGGCAAATTGTACTTTTTGACCATTCGAAACGCAAAATTAAAAATTTCCCGGGGGGGGGGACATTTCATTGCTCCGGAGGGAAATGTCAGGCTTGAGTTTCGGCAGGCTTGAGTTTCGAGCTTGAAGCAATTACACTCAGTATGAGTTTACGAGTTATAAAACAAAGTCTCAATGAATGAATTTCTTAAATGAAGATTTAAAAAAAAAATCTTTAAAATATTACTTTTTTTTTTTAAAAGTTATAGATTTGTTTATGTTTATTATCTATAACATAATGGGTAAATTACAAGATTTTTTAGAACTTCGTGAAAATTAACTATTTATTATTTTATATGCCATTTATTATTATATATATATATATATATATATATATATGTATATATATATATATATTTGTATTTTTGATAAGTAAAAGAAATTTATGTGACGAATTATGATGAAATTATATGCTTATTAATAATAATTTAATAGACAATGTAAATTTATTGTAAGAACTTGAGCAAAACATTTTTCGGCAATTCAACTCAAGAATTTTCCATAAATAATGTGATAATAAAAGGGCTTGTTTTGGAATAATACACATTTGCATTTTTAACGTGATGTAGTACTGCATCTTCCGCCCTTACCTTATCATAAATATATATAATATGAATAGTTTTTTTTTCTGTTTTTAAATATTTGCGACTTCAAAATTTAAAAGCAATTTATATGTCTTCCATCAGTCTGTTTTAATTTGTACAAGGAGAGAATGAAGATGGATGTGGAGGCACAGTGAGATGAACCTCTGCTATCAATATAGCATGACTTCAGTCCCTTTTTAACACTTTCCAACAAAGTTGAAAAGTGTTTATGCATTCGGTTTATCTGGCCGTCTATCCGTATGTACGGATGGCCGTCTGTCCGCGCTCTAACTCCAGTAAATGTACTCGGATTACTCTGAAATTTTTATATGTTATTGGTGTTTACCCTAGTACGAATCCTATTGAAAATGAAGTTTTTACTATGATTAGTTTATTTACAGGGATAGTCAAAAGTTTTCCGTTACATTACGGCCAATAGGAAAAAATCATGATAAAAAGTTAATTAAATCCAATTGATTTTTTAAATCATCAGATTTTGAAATATTCACCTTTTATATAAACATTTTAATAACAATTTTAATTTTTCTTAAGAAAGGTGTTATAGTAAAAATAAAATACATTGACATGTTTCGGAACCGTCAAATAAGTTCCATAGTCATAATATAAATAAAACAAAATTTCAAAGTATTTCTCGGACAATACAAATGACACTCGACAATGAGATATAAATAATAAAAAACACGCGCTCTATTGCAAAAAATTAAATTAAAATATAGACCATGATCTAAAACTTAACTAAAAATAAAAATTTCAAACTATTTCACGGTCAATACAAATGACACGCGACAAAGCGATATAAAAAACACCAAAAAATACGCGCGCTATTGTAAAAAATTAAATTAAAATAAAAATAGACTATGATCAAAAGAAATTCCAACTTGGTTCATATCATTCAAGCCCTCACGAGGAATTTATTCATTAATTCTAACCATAACTTAGGAATAATAAAAGAAACGGTATCATTGCAAACCAGATTATTACGCGTATAAATTTCAATGGACTCTCTTATAATAGATTTACGATTACAATTAGATATGAAATGGTTTCCAATTTTACATATATACATATAAAGAGAATAAAAACATTACTAAAGAACAAACTTTGTTTACATGAGCAACATCTGACACTAACAATGTAAAAAGCTGTCTTAGTGATTTTCTGACAGATTTAATGAATATTTTAGGGATAATAAATGCAATACCTACATTTATATGTAAAATTAAACTTTATAAAAGATACAATATAAGCAATGGTTACATTTATGCACATATGAGTCTTTAGCATGGACAGAAAAACCATGCTAATGACATTGATATTTGTCCATGCTAATGACAAATTTTAATTTAAATAAGATTATGAGCCATAATATAATCACAATGCAATAATCCTTTCTGGGGCTTTTTAAAACACAAAAGTCCTATGCAAATAAGTAAAATAAAAATTTTAATTATAAAATAAACTTGAAAATTATTATCCATTCTAATGACATACAATTGATGTACGCCCCTAATATTCAACTTATATTCTTAAAATATAATACATGCTTCTATTTTCAGGCTTGGATAAAATGGCTACTTGTTGCCACGGAGAAACTTTATATTTTCAAACTATTGTCATATGTGAAAATGAAATTTTGATTAATAACCAGCTGTTTTAGTATGACCTTGTTTTGAAAATAGAATATGGAGGACAAATTTTAATTCTTTTTTTATATACTATAATTTTATTTTTAAAAAGAAATTTATTGGATAAATCCTCTCCTTGATTAATTTAAAGAAAGAATAACATTTGTTTTATTTTATAAACAGGATATTAACTCTTGAAAAAGCTAGTATATACAAGGCACAACTGCTGTGGACATCCATGCTAATGACATTTTGAAAATTTATTCTGTTATTTTAAGGCGTTTTTAACTAAAAAGTGAGTAATTCTTGAGTGCAAATAATGAATAATATTAAGACAAACATATCTAAATATAAAAACATCACAGAAAACCTCTCAATTTTTTTTTTGTATGCCGAAAGACATAAATTGTCCCCTATTTTGAGAATCACCCAATGGCAGTTCTCCTCGTTAAACCTGTATGAATCTTAAGATGATCCCTCAGACGCGGAGCTGAGAGTCAACTTTCCTATACCTTACTCGCAGTATAAAATATAAGTACGGGCACGGCGAAACTAGATTCTTCCCCTTCCTTATACGGCCTTCAATCACCCCTTAATTTCGGAATCTTAAAATGACTACAGTTGCCGGTAGATGGCGTGAATACAGACTGAAAACAATGATTATTAAATGTTACCTTTACACCAAAAATACGATAAACATTGCTGCATATAAAGGTACAGATAATGTACGCATACTTTGTCTCGGTGTTTTGTATGCTAAAAACAGGAAAATTGAAAGATTTGAAGGCAAAATAAATAAATACAATGTTTTAGGTATAAGGAATTAAAATATACATTAAATAACATGGAAAATAAATATTATATATGTTTAATATTTTTTAATTTTTGTATATTTTTATAGTTTATAAAGGCGCGCAAAATATTAATATTTTTTTGGAATATTATTAGCATACTTTATGCCATTACAAATTATAAAAAGTAACCAAAAAAATAAATAATACAAAAAAAAAAAAAGAAAGAAAAACATAATGAGATTACATATGTCAAAAGTTTAAATAATACAAAAAAATGAGAGAGAGAAAGAAAAGATGAGAAAAAAAAAGAAAAAGAAATATATAATGGGGTTACTTTTCTGAAGAGTTTAAGTATTTCATTGCTCTATGCGTTTGTTTAATGACAGTATTGAAATTTTCTCACTTTCATTACTATTAAACTGCTGCAAGATAAACGAAAATTTCAGGCAGTGAAAGAAGAATCAAAAGCTAAGTGTCCACGACGGAATAATTTAAATACAGCTACAAGAAGCTCTACTTTGCGGTGTCTTTGTTTGTCAACCTCCTCTTTATAAGAGTATTTAATCAACTGAAACAATCATCTTAAAAATTCAACGAGAACTCCCGCGTTCAGGAGTTTACTCGTTATTAAAAGAAGTATCCCATTTTTATTTTTTACTGTGGTCATGGATGATCATTAATTATAAATAAATCCAGAAAACATTACCGGTATGGTTGAAATATTTCTCTTGTGTTGGCATTTCTCTTCTTTTTTAGAGCAAAGCATATAACACCCGCAAATTAATTAATAAAAAGTAAATGAATAAAACGAAAATTTAACATGAGTATATATTTATTGAGATTCTCTCTCAACACAAAGCATCGATAATATCTGATATATAATCTAGCTCAATCTTTTAAGCGCAACTTAAACTCGGCCTTGAGAACCTGCACAAGGCCGAAGAGGAAAATTAAAAAGTGAAACAGAAAGAACCACCCAAGAATCCATTAAATTTTCTGATTGCTGGTAAATATTGAAATCTGTCAGCACAATCAAATGGAAAAATGATTTTACATACTTATAAAATACGTCCATAAATTAGAGAATTTTCGACAGTGGAGATATTGTCCCAAAATGTTTAGTAAAGAGAAATTTTGAACGAGTTTTGGATTGTTTAATAGGAATTAAAGTCCTTCTTAATATTCCAAAAATATAAACTAGCATTAAGAATTACTTTTATCTAAACATATTTGGAAAAATCTCCATTGTCCGAAAACTCCCTAATTCACGAAAGTCTTACCTAAATGTGTAAAATTATTTTTCTATGCTTTTCAATGTTCCTACAGAAGCGTTGCAGGTACGCAGGAACAGTGGCGTAGCTAGGATGGATGACATCCGGGGCGGATGTAAATAGTCTCTTCCAGCCACCAAGGTGTCCCCCCCCCCGATTTGTCCATATTTTTTCAATCACAATTTTACATTATTATAACATATTACCATACCATTCCTTATTTATCTTTTGTCCTCTTGCATAAAAAAACTACAGGAGCGACTAATCATTCAACCCATAGTCCGCATAATTCAATGTGATGTCTATGTATAGAAAAAGAAATCTTTCTTTTAAAGTTTTCCTTTGCTATCCACTTGTTGGGTAGGTTTTCCTTGTGCATATCTTATTTAGACACACATTCTATATAAAATTCCACATTCTCAAAGAAAAGAAAATTAACTCTAATGCTTAGTGCGCTAGAAACTTCATTTTATTTCAGAATATTTTCAAAAATCTTATAAAGTTATATATATATATATATATATGTATACATATTTGCAAAGAAAGATTAGGTGTCACCCCTTAAAGGGTGACATCCGGGACGGATCGTCCATTTCCGGCGCCCGCTAGCTGCACCACTGCGCAGGACAGGGCATTGCCGGATAAGCATTGGAAGCATGCCTTACAATCAAACATCGCGATTTTTTTTCTCCAGAAGCGTTAATATACCTGAAGTTATATTCGCTAATTATCGCTTGATAAATATTGATATTTTAGGAAATACGAATGATTTTTTGATTTCTTTTAAAACCTAATTTTTCTCGGAAATTACTGTACTGAATTTCATGCAATTACATAGGAGTATATATATGCCAAAAAAGCATAAATGGAATTTTTTCTATAATTTTATGTTTATAAATACTGTGTGAAACAGCAGTAAAAAAAAATCGCAAAACTAAAAAAACATATGTAATGGCTGTTCAAAAATTAACTTATTTATTTATTTATTTATTTTTTAAACAAATTCTTATATAGTCTCGTATGTTCTATATAAATGCCGAAAGTAGGCGTACGGGAATAACAATACGAATGTTTACAAAAATGTGTATTAAAACTATTAAAAGTCATTTAAAGGCGTTATTTGCGGCGGAGCTATTCAACTCTGACATCCGAAGAATTTCTGGAAGAAATAAGTCTACTGACAATATGTCAAGTCATGTATTTTCGAAATAATTATGAACATAGGCCATGTTTTTCAACTCTCTATATCCATATCGGAAACTGGAGTTTTGTATCCAAGACAAAAGAGAAAAATATTTTAGCTTAAAAAACAATTTGCAATTTTTGTTTTATTTAATGACAGGTTTTTATGGCCGTTTACCTCGAAGGTAAATATTAAGGAAATTTGGTATAAAATTTGAGTAAAAAAAAAAAAAAAAAAAAAAAAAAAAAAAAAAAGCCGGCAATACTGGATGATGCTTTGTGTATAAAAATACATTTCTGTAACTTTGTACCATTTAATTTTGTACAAAAAGAAAAAAAAAAGTTAGACTGGATTTTAATTTCCGAAGAAAAAAAAAGAATTGCTTTGGTGGTATCTGTACTGGAGGCTTTGCTTATTTTATTTCAGATATGTGACATTAATAGATTATGTAAGTAAATTGTGAAGGAAATAGTTAAGAATAACACTGCTTTAATATCATTGCTTACTATTATTATAATAATAATAAAATTACCATAGAAAAATATTTATATATTTTTTTCAAATTTTATGTATGAATGTTATCAAATTTCATTGTTCCAGTTATAGTAATTGTTCTGAATTCAAAGTTGTATTAATAGATAAATGTTGCATAAATGTTATTAATATAATATTTCTATAAAATATGAAATAAGTATACTAATAAAATATCTCCTTTCTTAGTTTAGTTATAGGAAGGTTTTGTCTATTTCTTTATCCACATAATTTCATCATGTAATTTGCTGAAGAATAGCTGATTTTTATTCTCCATTTAAATAAATATTAGAACCATAAAACTGACAAAAATTCAATACATTTTTTATTTGATATTTCATTAACTTTTTTGGGGGATATAATTCTTATAATTAACAGTATAATTGTATCGTTTAAAATTTATAGTAAAGTTGGAATTTTTGTAAAATTATATGCATGTATATATAAGCTGTCTTTATGTCCTTAAGCTCCTAAGGATGAAATTCTCTCCCAACAAGTTTTGGAATCTTTGAAAGCAGGAAAGCTATTATCGCTTTTCTTATCTCTGCCACACAGTACGCAAGAGTTACACAATGAAGGATTAACGATATTAATGATAACTGAAACATGTGCGTACAAATTGGGATTCATTAAAAAATAAATATCGTACCTGGGATTTCTTTAAAAAATAAAGATTATATATATATAAAATAATAATAATAATAATAATAATAATAATAATAATAATAATAATAATAATAATAATAATAAATAAATAAATAAATAAATAAATAAATAAATAAATACATTTCGCCAGAACTCATTGTAAGGAAAATTTTTTATCCGTATCGACGTAAAAATCCCTGTTTTGTAGAAATTCAAAGATGCCGGGCCGGGGGTAAGGCAAAGATTTTAACTTTTTTTTTTTTTTTTTTTTTTTTTTTTTTTTTTTTTCTTTTGGCGATTCCGGCCAGTATGTTTTGAGCCGAGCAAGCTTCCGAACTGGTAATTTATTTATCAGGATGGGCCGTTATATATTTTGTACTGTCCAGGTCGAACTTTTTTTTTCTTTATCTGTCGACCGGTCCAGGTCTGAAAATTTCGAGCCGTGCAGTTTGGCCGCTCCCAGTTACGGCCTAACACACTAATACAAAAAAAAAAAATAATAAATAAATAAAATAAAATAAAATAAAAAAGGCAAAATAATTCGAGCATCCACACAAAAAATATGTTCAATGCGATAAATTGCGTCATCTTTGCAACCGACCGGAAGTGATTCAATTAATCAAAATGAGTCCAAACGCTCAACATTACATTGTAATCACCTAAGACAATGCGATCGAGCGATTGAAACTGGTAGATGGAGGTACTTGATTCGAAACCAATCGCGACCGTCGGCAAAACCATTCGGAGTTTTCCGTGGCATCCCCCCTCCCCCTTTGGGCCAATATCCCTCGTGTTGATAATCGGCCATCGTAATCAAAATCAAACAAACCTTTTGATACGCGAATCCAGGTGGACAGCAAAGATCAGTTTATTTAAAATAAATCGGCTGCCAGTATCAGCAGATTTAATTCATAGTATGTTAATAAGGAGGACTTACTGCCATTATAGACGCTCGCAAGTTGATTTAAAACTGAACTTTTTTTTAAAAAAAATTAGAAAGTGAAACTGGAAGCATATTTAGTATTTATTAAACATATTTTTACAATTCTGCTGGTGCGAGTATAATATATTTTAACATTGGTATTTATTTTGATTAAGCTCACTAACGTACCGTTGCGGAAGAAAAAGTAAACACCCCTACTAACTCTGCATTTTTGTTACCACTACTAATTGAAGTACGTAATAATTATACATCGTATTGATGTATTTATATTCATAATATATTGATAGTACTGCTGTGAAAAAAAGAGTAAACAAACCTATTAACTTTGCAAAAAAAATATCGTACAATAAAATAACTGATACCAAACGATTGGAAATGAAGTCTACTTTCAAATGATGTATATAATATTTACTTAGAGGGCCTTCTATATTCATAATATATTGATTGTACTGCTGTGGAAAAAAGTAAACAAACCTATTAACTTTGCAAAAAAAATTATCGTGCAATAAAATAACTGATATCAAGCAATTGGAAATGAAGTCTACTTTCAAATGATGTATATAATATTTACTTAGAGGGCCATCTACATATTAAAACAAACCCTAACTTTTTTTTCTTTTCAATATCAGTATCCAATTAGAGCATAAATGAACTGTATACCTTTTAATTAGACTAAAAACAAATTTTATGCAATTCGTACCACACGTTTCCGAGAAAATTATTATTTCAAAACGATATATTTTAGGGGCTGTATCCAAATTAAAATTCGGTACTCGAATTATGACCGAGAGAGCTCCCTTCTTAGCTAAGTTGGCGCCACTCAAGCAGTCATTGAGGACTGCTAGATACAGGTTAGCATAAGTGGTTTCAAAATACATATTCTCTACCATAAACAGCCCTCTAAACCAAAATTTGCAATTTTTTAAACATAATTTGTAGACTAGTTCAAAGGAAAATTTTAAATTTTGGATTTCCGTTAAGCAGAACTTAATAAATCTAAATCCATTAGAAAATTTGAAACTTGCAATTTGAAAGTTTTTCGTATATCAATTTCATAATTCATATCATAAAGTTATAAAATTTTTAATTCAATGTATTTATATTTGGATATTGTAATATTATTGCTACATATAACAAATAGCACATTAGGAATATAATTTCAGGAGATATTAATAAAAACATTAAAATGTAATTTAACATTTTTTTCAGAAGCTCTAAATTTTGAATGTTAATAACTCAAAAATTTATCATTCAGATGACTTGAAATTCGGTATCTAGACATAGTTTGAAGCAAAAATTTGAAATATATAGTTAAAACTGGACATTGCTATTGCAAAAATTAAGTTTGAGTATTCGGTACCAGAAACTTTCTTCTACGATTATTTGTCAAAAATAGTTTTTTTTTTTATGTACAACAAAATCCTGTCTCGTTCATTGAATTGTTATATTCATTGAATGTTAAAATTTAATTAATTTTTTATCTTTATTTTAACGAACACGTGATTTACAATAAATTCATATTTAATTCATTGTGAATTTATGCGACAATTTTAAGGAAATTTTGTTTATTTATCACAGCTAAACATTTGTTTTTAACAATTTTTTCTGTTGTATCTTTAACTGCACACAGGCTTTTAAAAAATAACAAATAGTCCGACAATTATATAAAAAGGTAAAATTACAACATAAAAATGGTCCTCATTAAAGATTTTTTGCACATATTTTTGAAATCAATTGGACAAGATTAATTTTCAATATCTACTTCATTTGTTCTTAGCAGGGAGAACTGATATTTGGTGAATATTGTTTTAATCAGATTTATAATTAATTGATGAACGTCAGTTTACAGTCGCAAAATATATATTATTCTGTGTTAAATATCATAATTAAAATCTTCGTTATATATATATATTTTTTCATACCAAAGGATTAAGGCACGCCGAAATAATTTCTAGTGAACAGTCTCTCTCCCCTCCCCTTCTAACTACACTGCATATTGCCATAAAGAAGCGTGTGCATTCCACATATGATTCGATTTTTTTTTTTTTTTTTTTTTTTTTCAGATGATAATAGTAGTTCCGGCGGACATTCGTTATTGGCAAAAATATTGTTAAGCATCTGGACGTGACCGAAACTATTTATATTCCTAAAATCATGTTTATTCCTATTTGGGCAAAAGTCAGACTCGGAAAGGATAGGCAAATCATTCTTATTTGAAAAAAATTCCGAAAAAATAAGCCCTTTGTCAATGATAATAATAACAATAATAATATTATTATTACATAAAACAGTACTCCGTTAATAGACAATAAAGCTTTCGAATATATTTGTACATTGTAATACTTATTCTCCAATAAATATATGAGGGGTTCACGATCATGTCCATTTCGTAAGAAAAAAATGAGAGAGAGAATGAATGAGAAAGAGATAGTCTATCTATATTTGAAAGATGCATAAAATTTGTTTTATCTATGGCCACAGTGAACTAAGCTTGTTTTTACTTATTTTCTCATATATGGTATCGATTGACAAAGTTGGTTCTTTGACAAATTTTTTGACAAACTAAGCTTGTTTTCACATACGTATATGAGAATATATAATATAGATTGACAATGTTGATTAATAGTAGGTATGAAGGAAACAGATTTTATCTACCTTCTAAATGTATTTATATTTCTTTTTCTCTCTTGTTTTCCTTTATATGGTTAACCGTGGTTGTGGTTACCTCATGTTCAATAAAATTATTATATTATATAAAATTAACAAATCTACTTTTTAAAATATTGTGTGTCTTATTTCAGACATATTAAAATAATGTAATATTTCTTCTAGTGTGTTTATAGTAGGCGGAGCCAGCGGAAAAAGAGGAGGTTTGCGGCAACGCCCCCTTTCAATCTAAGAAAAGTTGATAACGCGATGTTGAGTCAATAATAATTATAATAATAATAATAATAATCGATCGTTATTAGTCAAAATAAGATTTTGCTTGATGCATTTTATATTATTTCGCGTAACTTTCAAGAATACATACTATTTTGGAAAAGCTTTTGTTAAATTACACCTTTAGAACATGCTTATGTTACTGTGAGTTTTCTAGCAAATCTCAACAGGACAGCCACATTATGCGGTCTATTTTTAATAGATTTACGTAGAAACGATTATAAGATTCTGTAATACTTTATTAAGTATTATACGATTTATAACACTTAATAAAGTATGTTCTATCAATATTGTTCATCGCTGGTATTGATTATTAAACAAGGATTTGTTTGTGTAGTTTAAATTAAGTTGTTTTAAGAGAATATATGTAGTAAATTGAGAGTTTCTAGGTAATTTAAGATTTTTTATATGCACATTCTTCCTGAATTTATAATCTGTCCGTTTTTTCATATTTTAACGAAGCAAATTTTCAAGCATATATATATATATTTTTTTAATTTATCTCAGTCGAGTGTAGAGAATCGTCCATCATAAATAACACTAACCCTCATTGAAAAGTACTGTATGTGTTTTTAGTAGAACAGGTATTTGTCAGTTTCTACATTTATTTTGGGGAGCTATTTTTTTTCTCTCTCTAATTTTAATGTTGTAATCAATTTGTTTTTAAACAGAATAAATATCTGCAAATTTAAAAAGGTTCCTTTTGCATTTTTATTCAGCTCTTATAATCTTAAAATCAGTGCATATTTTTTTCTTATTATAAATATCAATAAATATTTCCACTCATTGATTTTAGCCTGAATTAATAATGGAATGTTTGCCATGAAATAACACGAAGACAAATTTTTGTGAATTTTTAGAAAAAAAAATCATACAGTCAATGCAATATTGTATCTTTATGGCCTTCGGTGCAACCATCTCAGCGATTTAACGAATATATAGAGACATAAAGCAATTATTTCATGGTTTTGTTACATTTTTTACCTTCAACCGTAATATTTCTTGTTAATATTTTATAAATGAAATTTTGTGATAGTGGTAGTACTTGTAGACTTTTAAAATTAATTATCTATAAATACAAGTTATTAAAAGTTGTTCTGTAAAGCCAGTTTAATAATGAAATAGAGCGTTTCAAAAAATAAAAGTTAACAATAACGGAAATATAAAATAGATTTTGTACAAATTAATGCTCGATTTTAATTGCTAAACAGAAGTGGTGGGGATATTCATCATCAGAAATCATTCTCCTTGATAATTTTGTTTCAAATACCATTGAAATAAAAAAACGTTGTTTGGTGCTGCCATCTATAATCAAAATGTGTCAATAGAAATTACTGAACCTTCTATTGTCTGAAATAATAACGAAGCGTTTGTCATTAAATAACACGAAGACAAATATTTGGAAACTTTTGTGAATATTTTAAACAAAAAAATACATTAATGTATCTTTATGTCCTTCGATTCTGCCATTTCTTATCGATTTACTGAGTATATGGATACATAAAGCAATTGTTTCATAGTTTTGCTATATTTTTGCCTTCTACAGTAATATTCCATGTTAATATTTTATGAATGAAATTGTGAGACAAAAAATACTTCTAGACTTTTAAAATCAACTGTCTATGAATACAATTATTAAACGTTGTTCTGTAATGTCAGATAAATTTAAAAAAAATTAATATGTAATAACGGAAATTTAAATTAAATTTTGCACAAATTGACCCATGACTGCTCTATTTTAATTACTAAACAAAAATGGTGGGAGTATTTTTCATCACAAATCCTTCTTTTTGACAATTTTGTTTCATACAACATTTAAGTAAAAAACTTTGCTTGGTGCTGTCCTCTATAATCGATACGTATCACTAGAAATTACTCATTCTTCTGATTGTAGAGGTCTTTTAACTTTTGTCTGAAAATCATTCCCAATTACAAATTGAGAAATGAAATGCATCGACTTATTCTGTCCGAAAAGGCAAGGATAATTCATGTAATAATAAAATTAACATTTTATTTTCCCACTATAATGAGAACAGGACAATACTCACCATTCCTCTTTTTATACCATATATTTTTTAATAAAAAAATTAACAAAATTCTATCTGGAAAAATGCTTAATAAATCTTTTGTAATTTCATTTTGAATTTCGTATTGCTAAAATATCTTATTCGATTTCTAGTCGATTTGATTAGTATTACAATAAGAATTCTGCACTCGAATTTTTTAATATCAAAATTTTGTATCTGAATATTTTTTTTTGCCTTTTCTTTCGTATTTACCTTGTTGCTCTGATCCAGTGTGTAACAAATGTAAGAAAAACATCCATTCTCCTATTAAACGAAAACTCCATAAGAATGGAATTTCTCAAGCGTACAACGCGGACCTCCAAGCTACCACACGTTCGTGTAGAAAAATTAATTTTATTTAATTGTAGAAAGTGTATGATGATATAACATGAAAACCATCCTCCGGAATTTCTAGTTCCAAATAATTTCAGTCTAAAATGTTGAAAACCTACACCACAGAAATAATAGTCACTTAACCCTTGGGGACGAGCGACCACTATATATGCCGGCACCGATTGTACTCAGATCCCACGAGACTACCATTCATGCCGGCGCTGTTTGTACTCACATCCCGCGAGACTAGCATTCATGCCGATCAAACGGAACGTTTTGTTTTTCACAGTTTAGCATATAAAAAATTTATTCTAATTCTATTTGAATGTTTATTAAGGAAGAAGACTTCTCTTTCATACTAGGAAAGCTAAAAAAAACATTTTTTTTAATCCGCGCGAATTTAATTTTTTATGGAAATACTACAATGAGAAAAAGATTATTTTTTCATCACGTCTTTGTGTTTCATAAATCTTTTTACGCGTCTAGTAAAACTTTATTTTTCTTTATTAGAAATAATGCTACTGAACTTCAGAAGGAAAAATTTGCGGTTAAGGAATAGGATCAAAAGAAAACATATAATTCACGTAAGTAAGCGTATTAGTAAGTACATTTACGATTACGAATGATAACATGAACATCTGATTCATTACTTTTTTCCCGCTCTTTTATCTCGGTCAGAAATAGTGGTAAAAACTGACGTCATTAATATTTCGTGTTTTCTTTCTTGTAGAAGGAAAGATTTATCTTTTTTATATTTTTATTTTATTTCAGAGGTGCTTCGCAGTTAAAAAATAAAAAATAATAAGAAAGAAAGAAATGTGTTACATACTGATTGTGAGCGCTGATACGCTGATAATATTCTCAGCGCCACTAAATTAAGAATATTTTTCTGCGTGCCTCTTTTGATTTTACTTTTCACGCTTGTTTAAATTAATTCGTTTTAAATTAATAATAAATATTTACGGGATGTCTTTTATTAAATTCTGACTATTTTAAAGACTATGCGCATACATTAACATGCATATTTTGAATCAAAAATCCGTTTTAGCTGTTATAATTGAATATATTCCATGCATTATTTGATGTTCAGTTATATATTTTTTTTTCAATTTCAAAAATACTTTCAACATTAATGGCATTTTTATCAGTATATTTAAAAATACTATTTAATTTCATTCATTATTAATTACTTTTAATTTCATAACTTTATAGTTTTAAATATTTTATTTAAATTGTATATATTATAACTAAAGATATTTTAACATCAACAAATTCTTTGACGAATAGATTTTAATTTATTATTCAAGTTAACTCATTATTATTAATCAATCCTTATTTATCAAATTACTTATGTTATGCTATAAGTGATATATTAAAATAAAATGGCTAAAAACAACTTTTGTTTAATATATCACTTATAACATAACATAAGTAATTTGATATTTTAAAGTGATGATTCATAATATATATAATTTTATTTAAAATTTCATTTTATAATATATTACTATATATATCTATAGCTATATATAATGAGCAAATTCAGCGAAATGCATATTTTATTTTAAAGTATAGTTTTATTAAATTTTCATTTATTACTATGCAATACTTTTTATTTCATAAACATTTTATGATTTATTATATTTTTATATATAATTTTTGAATTTTCAGAACTGCTTTTAAAGAAACATTTCAATTTTGTTTTTTTATGTATGTTTCTATAATAAGCAATAAACACTAACATGCAGAAGTTTTCACACGTTTTATTTAATTAGTCTTATTTGTTAATAAAACAGCTTCATTAAAACCCTTATTTTGTTTAAGAAATGTCTTAAAAATGATTTAGAAGCAAAACTATTGCTGTTTTAACAAAAATATTTTTAAAATTAGGAAAATATTTCGTTTGTTGCTATATTAAATTTACATAAGTGATCTGTGATCATTCTGTACTATTTTGAGGGCTAAATAATTTGTTAAAATGTTAATTGCATATATTTAAAAAGTCATTTTTATATAAAAATATCGTAGAAAATAACTCATTTTTTGTGTGAATACACATAGTAACAACCTACTCCATACATGTAAATTTCAAAAGGTTACATGGAAAAATGAATTTTTTACATTTTTTTAAAGAACACATTACATGAATTAGGCTTAGCTGCGTAAAATCCTTCGGCCCTGAAGTTGAAACCGAATTTCCCCGCTCCGTCCTCAGATGCGCACTTCGAAATGCGCGCGCTGTCGCGAACGGATTAAAAAAACTATTTGATGGAATGGCTTAATTTTTTTTTGCATGCATATAACACCATTATCTAGATTATGAATTAAGGATATAACTATCACTTTTAAAAAAACATTAAAAAATCTCTCAAAGTTGAAAATTTAAAAAAACACTAAAAAATACAACTTTTTTCCATTAAAAATAATCAAAATATTAACCTATCTAAAATATATTAATTCATAATCTAGATAATGATGTTATATGAATGCAAAAAAAATTTAAGCCATTCCATCAAATAGTTTTTTTTTTAATCTTGGTGTTAGTCATCAAAAATCAAGTTTTGAGAAAACGCGACTTAAAGTTGAAACTATATGGATGCGGCTATGAAAGTGTTGATACATAAATGCTTATAACTCCGTTAAAAATGCAAATATTTTTATGCGGTTTTTTGCATTGAGTTAAGAATTCGATGAATAATCAAACTAGATCATAAAAAAACCGATTTGTTGAAAAGTTTTCAAGCCCTGAGCCCCCTTAAAGCATTAGACCGATATAGCTGTACTTATCCTTCCTATAGATGGCGACACTGTTAATTAAACAATTGTATGTTAATGATTCTAGAAGCGCGGAACCAGGTTGCAGTTGTCATTGAGTTGAATCATTGACTTTCTAATATCTTAGGTCATTGAGTTGAACCCGCTTGCAACCTACGATCGGATCTAAAACGTAAGCGGAAGCAGCATAGCAGGACCAGGCTCATATTATAAAAATAAATCGACTGCTAGTAACAGTCGATTTACATGAGGCAACATTAAGATCTTTGAAGTTACTGAAAGGAAATTTTTCAATTACTAATTAATTAACATTTTAAAATTTTTATGGTGTGAGTTTAATATTTAAAAAGTTAATGTTTTATTTTTCAGATTGTGTATTCCTAAACTATGTTTCTGCATTTAGAAGAAAAATCATATAGACTTGTGTGTGCTATAAATATTACCATAAAATCCGCATGTTTAAAATAAAAATAACTTTTTCATATTTACAGATCTCTCTATTAAACTGCGATGATGATTTAAAAAACACATGATTTAAAAATAAACTTTATTTTACCCTTATGCTTTCCATTGAACAAAAATATGTCATTTAAAAAGAGGTTCTCCTTCTATGGCCTGAAATTTATTAGTTTTTTTTCGATATTATTCGGTTACAAAAACTAGACAAATATCACGTTTGCACATTTTAAAGTACATTTATTGAAATTTAAACTGTACGCATCAATTGTACAATTATTTTGTGTAAAAAAAAGAAGAATATGTGTTTGATTCTCTATGAAAGTTATGCCTGTAGATGGCTTAATTTATTGCACTTTCTCCTTTCTCCTCTGGAAATGCAATGAGTTGCGAAAAAGCTTAACGTGAATTGCTGCATGTAATTAATTGTGCTGTAAATTAAACATTTAATTTTCGAATTTGCAGTTATTGTTCAAACAATTGCATGGAAAAAAATATTAAAATTTAAATGGAAAGAGTTGCACTTAAGGGCAAATTTAAATCGTCGGTATAATCAGGTTAAAGAGGATGAAGGAAAGGTAGCTTATTACTAAATTATACTACTTATTTAAATAAAGATGGATCAAATCATCTCGTGATTCTGAACTAGATTAATATACCGCTTTTTTGAATGGAAATTCATAGAATGTGCATTAAAAGTATGTTTATCTTTATATGAATGCAATTAATGTTAAAAAAGCCTTTGTTTATTTGATAATAATAATAATAATAATAAAAGATAGTATTTTAAGTAACTGATTGTCTGAGCGTAGCGAAGTTTTATTCTCAGAGTACGTAACGGTATTAAAAGTCAAAAAACTTCTTTCGTCAAGCAAATCTCAAAAAGTACTTGTCGGATTTCGATTCTGTTTGTACCAGAAGGTACCTATGAAGGTAATCTGGTGAATGAATGCACTTAATTTTAAAAATTAATCCCAAATAGTTTAAAAGTTACATTAAAAAACTGATAAAAAGCACAATTTATTTGCATATGTCACAGAAATTTGGTGTGCGTGAATTCACCGGCTGGATATTTTCGTAGATAACCGAATCAGTACATGGAGTAAATAGTAATCATTTACGCACTCAGAAATATTGAATGCAATAAAACATTTTAAAATTTAATCATGCAGGAAAATAAAACTGTTTTTTTTTATATTAAAAAAAAATGTAATAAAAACTTTGATTTTGAGACTTTGTGATAATCTCTTAATAGCATTTTTCGATCGCTAAAAGAATGTTTTATATATTTCGCGTGTGAAAATTTGAAACAATTGCGTTTTTAAATAAAAAGTTTCTTTTATGACATTATTTTCCCTTTATATTTATTTTTATTGAATGTTTCCTTTTAACTTATATTTTGTTTGTGTGTGGAAGTCAATTCTGGTCACTAATTTTTCGGCACGGATACCACAAGCACATCAGATTTGGCGCAATCTTTTTCAAAGCCCATTTGGCGAAAACTCCGTTTTCAAATAACACTTACATACACATTTTTAAAATATTTTCTATTTTCAAAAAGAACTTACAGTAAATAAAATAATAATAATAATTAATAACTATAAAAAGAAATATTTTATATAATTTAAAAAAAGGAAATGAAAGTAAATAAATATGTTATGTGTAAATAAACAACTAATAAACAAAGCCGGGTTACCATCTCAGTTAAAATAATGTTATTTTGACGCCAATTATGTACCCTGGTGCATGTGTGACATCTTTTCCCATTTTTCATTCATTTCCTGTTGGCATACAATTTTGAAATTTGGAATATGTATGCATACCTGGGAGCAATACTGGAATTAGACATTGATTTTTTTTAATTCGATCCAAAAAGGGGCAACGGGCGCTATTTTTTTAAAGATTTATACAATTTATACTGCATAAAGGATCCACTCACTTATTTTTATATACAAGAAGTAAGTGGTATGTAAAAACAATTATAGTATACGTAAATAAGATACTTGAATAATAAATACTTAAATAATATACTAGAGATATAAGTACCGGATTTGGCGAGATTTTTTATGCCAACTTGGCGAAAACCTTTTTGATTACCAGATACATATAGCATGCTATAATAACACGTTATTTATTTATTTCAAAATGAAAAAAAAGGAATAAACGAAACATTTTCTGTTATTAAAAAAAAAGAAATAACAATCAATAAATGATAATATTTTTAGAACAAACAATTTATTATAACATTTATATGATAACCAGCATGTTAGGCAACTGAACGCCATTTTGGCATCAATTAGGTACCTCTGGGTGTATAGGCATATATGTGCCATATTTATATGTAAAACTGAGTATGAATGTTTACCAAGTGTGTTTTCATAGTCGCTTATATTTTTTTGCAACATAGCGCACCTTTCGAAGCCAAAACTGCACAAAACAAAAAAAATCAATATTTGCAGTATTTTTTTTTCTTTATGTAATGCACATTTTATAATCAGTAGGCTCGATAATCAGACCTCGTTTTTTTTTTTTTTTTTTTTTTTTTTTTTTTTTTTTTTTTTGCTTTAAAAGATGATATTTCATACGACGTCTTTTTTGGATTCGTCGATTTTCCATATTTGATAGTATCCGTCTACTCGTTTTGTAACTTTTTTTTTGTAACTTTCTTCTTTATTAACAGCGACATTTGGATTTCCTATTTAAATAAAAATTCTTCTAAATACAAAGAATTTTGCTAAAATAAATAAATAAATGAAAAGCGGACATATATTGCTCAAAGCACAAGATTTTTCCTATTGTTTTAATAAAAAATAGTAAAAACATAATTTTTATGATAATAAAAAGGTGATTTATGTAATAACAGAGTCATATATTATGTACGTTATGGATTAAGTATGAATATTTCTCCACCATCTATAAATAATAATAATAATAAAATAAAATGCGGACAGACCAAAGTCTATATTTGACTGACAACAACAACCATTTTCTAAATGCTTTTAAAAAATGGCCAATGAAAAGTGTTATTTCAAAAGTATTATGAAATTAGTTAAAAACCATTTATTTTAAACTAAATGAATAAACGATTTATATTTTTAATAAAATAAATGGGATTTGAAAAATTATTGGAAATTTATCACCATAGATGTATCAATATTACAATCAGTACCTTGTATGCAAAATGGAACAATTAGCAATACTTTTTGTACCCGAAAAATGGTCGTTGCTTTTTTTAAGGTTAAAAAGTAGATTACGAAATATTCTTATATAGAGATGCCAAACCCTCGCTTATTGCATAGCCGAATTTTCTTATAGGAAAAGTTATTTTTTAAATCCGCAGAATGTTCCAATTTAATAAAACATTTTCTGTATTAAAATACCGGTACCAAAATGCCGGAGACTTGGCAGCTCTGCCTATAACATTTTAATTAATCACGGCACTTTTTTTAATCGGATTCAAATTTAGTGAAGACAACGTTTTTTGGCCGAAAGCAGCTTTTTTCCGCATGTGTAACTACGATACAATTCATTGATGCTGACTTATGAATGTTTTGACTTATGCTATTATTGCTTCCTCTCATTTATTTATTTGAATTTTAAATAAGATGACTCAAAATCGTGTTTTTTAAATATACGAAAAAAAAATGCATTTCGAGAGAAGGCGAAAAGGACAATATTTGGCGATTTATTACCTGCGTTTGGCTAAGTGTCTTACTACCTTGTATTTAATACTCTTCACAATACTTTGCTGTTATATGGACTTAGGCGCTTTTATAAACAGTTTGACGTAATTCGGGCTTAAGAAAGTGAGTTTTTTACTGAATAATACAAATAAATGAAAAATGAATACTAAGAAATACTAATAAAAGAAAAATGAAGCATTATATTGATCTATGTATACTTAAAAATTCATCTGCTAGCACTAATTAGATAATTTATGTATGTGTATATAATAGGAGATAAATAGCTTTTGATTCTGTATTTCTATGCTACACTGTAAAAAAAAAGTGTCGATCTACTAAAAAAACTTTAGTGATCCTTGTAATTACTAAAAAATTTTTAGTAGTCTTAGTCGGTTACAAGAAAATCTGTAAGAATTACTAGAAAAAAGTTAGCAAGGAATAGAGTTAATAATTTTATATTTTTAATAGCTATTACTAAAACTCACTTGGTGTGGCCTTGATAGCATAGAGGTTATAGTAACGGACTCCAGTCTAAAAGGTCCCGGGTTCGATACTGGCCGCTGCCAAATACGCCCAGAATGTATGCCGTGTAAGAACTCGTTAATAAAGGGATTATGAATATTCTGACTGAGCAGTAGCAATATTTGGTGCTGCCATCTATTGCGGTTTTGCCGAAAATCTTCCGCCCCAGAAGTCTGGATGCAGCTCGAAGGAAGCTCCTGCCCTTCGAGCCCACGTAATGGTTATTAAAAATTATTTTGGAGCTATTACTAAAATTTGTTTGGTGGCTCATACTAAAAGTTTTTAAGTTAGTTATACAAAAAATTCTTTTGTTCAGTTTACAAAAGAAATGTCTGTTTCGCTTGCAAAAAAAAAGTTTGTAATGGTTACTACAAAATTCTGTGGAATACAAATTTACTAAAAATTTTTTAGTAACCTCTTGAATTTTTTTTTACAGTGTATAAAGCATTAACGTTTGTGTGTTTTTCGTTAGCATTGGGAGTACCTAGCCGATTTAAAAAATAATGTGGGCAAAAAATGTTGGTAACCACCTTTGCTGCAAAATATACTATATTTTGCGTAGGAACAATAATCACCATCAATGCACGAGCAAAAAAAGTTCTAAAATTGAGAATTCTTTGATGTTGATATGACTAAAAATTTTAAATCTTTTTTTTTTTTTTTTTTTTTTTTTGTGGCAACTTTTAAGATATAATATTCTCGTTATGAGCGATTTCTAAAACATTCGACAATTTAATTTCCCATATTAAACATTTTTTTTGTAGAAAAAGTTTTAAACTCAATTTATTGAGAATATTGCAATTTCTAGGATACTGTTGGGGTCAGAAACTATAACTTTGGCATCACAGTAACTTATTAGATGTAAGCGCTCGTTTAGGACAAATTTTTAAAAAAGGATTCCTTAACTCTTATCGACAACCTCATTGCATCCGTGGAAAACAGATATTCAACATTATAAACTATTCGGACGGATTTCACACCATATAAAATACACTCCATTTCTCTTTAAACATAATAGTTTATGTTATTTATAGTTTCTCAAATCGGTGCGAAGCTTCTGTTTATGCTCATGACATCATTTCAAAGAGCTATATTTCCAATATAGGAAAATTTGGTGTTTTATTTTCTGTATTACTTTTAACATTTTGCATATTTCCAATTTTATATCCATGCATGGTTTGCTTTTCTTTTATAAAAATAGTATATGCAACAAGATTTTGTAGTTCTACGATTCGATATGCTTATTTTCATCATTATATTTTATCACAATGAATGACCAATTAAAGGTAACATCTCATTTTCTTTACTTATCGCAAGTTATTAAATGTGTATTCTCAGCAATATCGCTCAGACTAATCCCTCTGAGGGAAGTCCTAGTAAAATAATATTTTGTTATAATAATTATACAATCGTATAAAACTTACTAATACATTTATAAGTAACATTTCTTTTCGAATATATGAGCTTTTCTCAATTATAGTCCATTCTGTAAATAAAAAGCAATAATAATAATAATAATAATAATAAGATAATCCATTTAGAAAATGCATAAAATCTGTTTTATCTGCTTCCCACAGTAAACCAAGTCTGTTCTGACCCTATTACAAAAGAATTAATGTTATAGTATATATTTTTTGATTTATTTCGGTTATTACTGTTAGAATATTACTTAACATTAAATTAAGAGATATACATACATAAACTATATATGATATTAAAATAATATAAATAAAACATAAAAAATAATTATACATTATAAAACAACTGCATTTTAATTTATTTTATATTTATTCTGCTATAATTTTCTTACCTGAAATTAGATGATAATTTAATAAATTATTCATACTTTTTACTATCACTATGAAAAATACTTATCAATTCTTGTTTAATTAGTCTTATTCATTTTCGGCATTTTAGCCAATTGTAACAAACACTTAAGTTCTTTGTCAGATGACGGCTGCATCAGGAATAAATGTACGCAAACACACAATTGACAGTTGACTATTCGCTGGATGGGAAAAGCACCTGGGACATAGTCGAAGAGCCGCCAGAATCTGATTCCATCTTGTAATTACATTTTTCGCGAAGTTCCAACAATTTCTTTCGCAGTTTTAAGGCTGTTCTCAAATGAAAAGCGCGTTTTGGGCTCTATTTTGTGACACTTAAACAAAAAAGTTTTTGCTTTCATATGCTTCAAAAAATTTGAGATGGTAATTTTGTTTCTCTATAATTGGACTCATTCTTTATTTTTCTCTTAAAATCAATACTTTAGGCGCAAAAAATTGTCAAAGTTTGAGTTTTAGCACTTTTTAACCGGAGAGTTTGTGACACTTGCATTCGCATAAAAATATACCAAGAAACATTTTTTCAACTTTCACGTACTCATCAAAGTGTTTTTAATTGGCTGCAATCCTCGAAATTTCGATGCAATATCTATTTTTTCTTTAAATTCTTAATTTAACTGGAGCTATCAAATTTTCCTTCATTTTTTGCCTGCAAATATCCGATTTCGTAACGATAATTTCCGTAACGGTAGTTCGTATGTAAGAAATAGATGGCAGCACTACCGAAAAATAACATTCCCGATAATTCATGGCGATTTCAGCTGTAAAATGAACATCCAATCAAAATATAGAAGAAGGTTTGCCATTCATATATTAGTACATACGCCAAAATTGTCGCCAAATACAGAATTCAATATTTTACAGAAAAATTATCACGATTTGATTCTTATGTGTCAATCGGAATCGCATCTTTCCGGATAGTGTCCAAAGTATTAATTGAGATTAGTTAAGAAGCCCGATTTTACCGATTTTAGGTCTGAAACTGCCTTTTCCTATTATGGATGTCTTGTGTGTCTCCCTCCGCTCTGCTGCCAGGGGCGGGGGGGGACACATTTTTAATATCTTTACAACCCCAGTCCTATGACACATCATTTGAAAGGTCTGCAACTGCTTATTCATATTATGGATGTCTTGTGTGTCACCCCCACTCTGCCCCCCCAGGGGGGCATATTTTTATTTCTTTACAACACCAATCGTGTGACACATCATTTAAAAGGTCTGCAACTGCTAATTCATATTATGGATGTCTTGAATGTTACCCCCAACTCTGCCCCCCCAGGAGGGGCACATTTTTAATTTCTTTACAATACCAGTCGTGTGACACATCACTTGAAAGGTCTTCAACTGCTTATTCATATTATGGATGTCTTGTGTGTCACCCCCCACTACGCCCCCCTAGGGGGGGTCACATTTTTAATTTCTTTACAACACTAATCATGTGACACATCATTTGAAAGGTCTGCAACTGCTTATTCATATTATGGATGTCTTGTGTGTCATCCCTCACTCTTCCCCCCCAGGGGGGGACATTTTTAATTTCTTTACAACACCAGTCGTGCGACACATCACTTGAAAGATCTGCAACTGCTTATTCATATTATGGATGTCTTGTGTGTCACCCCCACTCTCCCCCCTAGGGGGGCAATTTTTAATTTCTTTACAAACACCAGTCGTGTGACACATCATTTGAAAGGTTTGCAACTGCTTATTCATATTATGGATGTCTTGTGTGTCACCCCCCCACTATGCCCCCCCGGGCGGCACATTTTTAATTTCTTTACAAACACCAGTCGTGTGACACATCACTTGAAAGATCTGCAACTGCTTATTCATATTATGGATGTGTTGTGTGTCATACCCCACTCTGCCCCCCAGGGGGGCACATTTTCAATTTCTTTACAATACCAATCGTGTGACACATCATTTGAAAGGTCTAAAACTGCTTATTCATATTATGGATGTCTTGTGTGTCATCCCTCACTCTTCCCCCCCCCCCAGGGGGAACATTTTTAATTTCTTTACAACACCAGTCGTGTGACACATCACTTGAAAGGTCTGCAACTGCTTATTCATATTATGGATGTCTTGTGTGTCATCCCCCACTCTGCCCCCCCCAGGGGGGCACATTTTTTTATTTCTTTACAACACCAGTCGTGTAACACATCATTTGAAAGGTTTGCAACTGCTTATTCATATTATGGATGTCTTGTGTGTCACCCCCACTATGCCTCCCGGGGGGCACATTTTAAATTTCTTTCTACACCAATCGTGTGACACATCATTTGAAAGGTCTGCAACTGCTTATTCATGTTATGGATGTCTTGTGTGTCACCCCTAACTCTGCCCCCCAGGGGGGCTCATTTTTAATTTCTTTACAACACCAGTCGTGTGACACATCCCTTCAAAAGTCTGCAACTGCTTATTCATATTATGGATGTCTTGTGTGTCACCCCCCACTCTACCCCCTCAGAGGGGGGCTCATTTTTAATTTCTTTACAACACCAGTCGTGTAACACATCATTTGAAAGGTTTGCAACTGCTTATTCATATTATGGATGTCTTTTGTGTCACCCCCATTTTGCCCCCCCGGGGGGCACATTTTTAATTTCTTTACTACACCAATCGTGTGACACATCATTTGAAAGGTCTGCAACTGCTTATTCATGTTATGGATGTCTTGTGTGTCACCATTAACTCTGCCCCCCAGGGGAGCTCATTTTTAATTTCTTTACAACACCAGTCGTGTGACACATCACTTCAAAAGTCTGCAACTGCTTATTCATATTATGGATGTCTTGTGTGTCACCCCCACTCTCCCCCCTAGGGGGGCAATTTTTAATTTCTTTACAAACACCAGTCGTGTGACACATCATTTGAAAGGTTTGCAACTGCTTATTCATATTATGGATGTCTTGTGTGTCACCCCCACTATGCCCCCCAAGGGGACATTTTTAATTTCTTTACTACACCAATCGTGTGACACATCATTTGAAAGGTCTGCAACTGCTTATTCATGTTATGGATGTCTTGTGTGTCACCCCTAACTCTGCCCCCCAGGGGGGCTCATTTTTAATTTCTTTACAACACCAGTCGTGTGACACATCCCTTCAAAAGTCTGCAACTGCTTATTCATATTATGGATGTCTTGTGTGTCACCCCCCACTCTACCCCCTCAGAGGGGGGATCATTTTTAATTTCTTTACAACACCAGTCGTGTGACACATCACTTGAAAGGTTTGCAACTGCTTATTCATATTATGGATGTCTTTTGTGTCACCCCCATTTTGCCCCCCCGGGAGGCACATTTTTAATTTCTTTACTACACCAATCGTGTGACACATCATTTGAAAGGTCTGCAACTGCTTATTCATGTTATGGATGTCTTGTGTGTCACCCCTAACTCTGCCCCCCCAGGGGAGCTCATTTTTAATTTCTTTACAACACCAGTCGTGTGACACATCACTTCAAAAGTCTGCAACTGCTTATTCATATTATGGATGTCTTGTGTGTCACCCCCACTCTCCCCCCAGGGGGGCACATTTTTAATTTCTTTATAACACGAGTCGTGTGACACATCATTTGAAAGGTCTGCAACTGCTTATCCATACCATGGGGTATTGGCGAGCACAGCAAGAAGGGGTAGCGTACAACTTGGAATCGCGAAGCAATTACGCGGGGGGTTGGCGAGCGTAGCGAGCAGGGGACGGAGCACCCCTAGTTGTCAAAAAACAAGAAAAACGTAAAATTTGTTAAAGAATAAAAAACTTGTAAATTTTGTCAAAGGATCTAAAAAAGCCGATTTTTATGGTAGTTAGTCATTATTACTTGCCTTGTAAATATTTTTTTATAGTTAATATTCAAATTTGACCATCGCTTATATTTAACTTAAAAAAACGCGCAGTTTCTCCCTCTTCAATTACTATCAACTATAAATGAATGGATCAGCCGCTTAATGTGGCTAAACATAACACATCAGCAATACTGAAAGTTTTATTTGTCTAAAAACAATCGTCTAATTGTCATAAAATAATCTATCAGGATACTTTTAGAATTAGCAGGGAATAAATAATTAATATCCAGCTGTATAACAGGGAATAAATAATTGATGTCCAGCTGTATAATTTTGCAAAATCTCATATAATTCACTTTTCGAAATTTACACTTCCATACCTGGAAAAATATTTACTTGTAAGAGTTGCAAATAGTTGCAAATTTTGCAGCCGGGATTGATTTTTTTATATCTATATGCATACATAATTGCAGAAGAAAATATATTACAATGCACCGGCGTGCACAATTTTTTCCAGCTTTTAAAAATTTATTATATGCTATTAAATTTTCAAAAATTTTTCATATTGACTTAAAAATTATTTTTAAAATATAACACTTCGAAATAACTATCCTAACTATAGAATACAAAGTATCTCCATTGTTGTAAAGATCCTATACTATGATAAAAAAAAATATTTATATATTTAAAACGAAGTATGTTTTTAGCCAAAAATGTTAATGGCAATTACAATTACAGAAATCTCACTGAAAACCTCCTATTCTGAAAAGGTTAAAAGAAAATACAGTTTTCGAGTCGGTCGATATCTGAATCTAAAATTGAAGAAGTAAAAAAAAGAGCGATGTAGAAAAGGACCTCATCTATTTAATGAAAAAAAACTAAAAATGCCAAAATGCAAGTGAGATATTAGAAAATAACCTCCCCACAGGATTAGCCTGAGCTGCCCTATCCGTTTGGAAAATGTAATTCTAATCAATTTGAAATGTTAGATTCAGATTTAGATGACGAAAGTTTGCTGATTTAAGTTTAAGGGATTCAGATACGAATATATTCAATGCAAATGGTCAGCTAATGCTTTAATAGTAATAATGAGATCGACACAGCTGTGGCCATTCGGTAGCTTCAAAGCTCCAAGACCACCCTTCTTGCTTTTCCATGTCTTCAATTTAATCAATTTGCTTTTTAAATATGTCCGAATTAAATTTTTAATCCCCCCCCCTTAACCTGGCCTCCGTTAGAGAGTCGCAATAAGAGAAGAAATGCTAGGATCGCAGAAGTTAAAAGAAGAAAAGCTAAAGGATCACGGACGTTAAAAAAGGGGAAAAAAAGCAAAATGCGGACACCACAATGTTTATTCTCGGCTGAAAACAACCACAATTTAAAAAAAATAATCCTGAAATGACGTCCAGAAATGAATTTTTTGAAGAGTTAAATATTAATATTGTTTAAAATATTAATATTGTTTAAAATATTAATATTGTTTAAAACGCATTACGTCTTTTTTAAAGCTGAATGTATGTTCATTAAGCGTGTGCGATTTGTTGTTTTGTATATTTAGATTAAAAATTGGATGAGAAAAACATTAAATATTTGAAAATACAAAATAAAAAAAGGAAAAAATTACGAAAATAGATTTCCGAATTTGTTTTTCTGATATGGTGATTATTAATGTTTTTAAACAGATTGCGGCTTTCAAATGAAAAATGAGCGTAAATATCATTTAGTATCTTTGTCCTTTTATTTAATTTTTGATTTCCAAAAATGATGCATGTTTTTAAACGTAGCAGAAAAAATTTGAATTTTTAAGGGATTATTAGTCAGTAATGAGAGATGTCAAAACAACGTGTCGTTGTAAGAAAATGAAAGATTGGAAAATAACTTTAATATCACCTTTAAATTTATATGTAAGCTTTAAACATAGATGAGTATATATTCCAATTTTTATTTGACATAGTCGGTAAAATAAATTTAAAAAGCGTGTCAGATTTTGAATATGAGTTTAAATTCTGAGCACAGTGAATCTAATATATATAATTAAATTAAGTGAATCGGATTTTTTTAATTTTAGTAAAATGTATTATATTATTTATAATTTCAGATTTTTTTCTTTATTTTTATCTTTACGTAATAATAGTCACGCAATAATAGTCACGTAATAATAAATAAGTTCGCTCTCCAAAATTCAGAGATCTAGAACACAGATATAAGAAAGAGGGGGCGGGGAAGCCCTTTCGTATTCTTTATGGAATATATAGATGGAGGTAATAGTGTAAAATTAAAATTTACAAAACGTTTTCAGGTTAGGGGTTTTTTTTTTGTACCTTTTATCGCGCTTTGTGTATGCCCCTATTCATATAATGATGATTTAGCCAAAATAATTTTCAGGTATCTCCCTTTATCTACCACATTATGAATTCATAAAAATTCTACATTCTAAAGCATTTTACGTAAGTTGCTTAAACTAAATTAAACGATTTACATAATCATTTAATAAGGATTAAAGGATTTAGGAGGATTAATTAAATTTTAATTTACAGGGATTTTGTGCAATATTTAAAACCCACTCAAATATTTTATTTTAAACTATTTTTTAGTATTTTGTAGAATTATAAAATGTACAAACATGGTGTTCTCACTCTATAAATATAGAAATATTTCCGAATTGAAAAATCCCCATCCCCTTCCCTCAGAGCCAAGAAAGCTGAAAAAGTGCAAAGGCAAAAGAAATCATCTTATTTTTTGTTTTGTGCAACCAATAATGCTTTTGGAACAAATTAAAGTAATGTATCTGTAACTCATTCTAAACAGAATGAGTTACAGATTGACATATTAAAGACTAATTGACATATTGACATATTAAAACAATTTTATCATGAGTAATTTTAATGGTACTTATAAGTACCGTCGGTATATAAAGGGTTAATAGAAAATTATAAAAATCATAAATAAATTAGTGAACCGATTTTATAAGATAGTTTGAGATTTTTTATGTTAATGGTTATTTTTGAGATTGTCAAAATTACACAGTCTCAGACAATTGTACCACCTTCTACTTTCAGAAATTCTCAAAAGAAATTTTAAAAAACGAATCATGGCGAAAATGTTATTTTATACAGAGGAAATGGTATTTCAAAACAGTATTTCCCTGTAAAAAGGCACGGCCCGAGTAAGCTCTGACGCTATGGAAAGCACAGTATCATTTCGGGCGCCCCCTTTCATTTGTAAAGAGTTTACATTCGACATACCTCTGGAAACTCACAACTGCTACAAGGTTCTATAGGTATATGCGTTCTATAGGTATCGGATTACAAACAGCTGCGTTGCGTTTTCTTCTTCCCCTCACTCCCTTAGGCTATCTGCGTTCGCTGGTCAGTAATGACAATTTTCAAGAACCGAGTGAACTGAGTCCAGGACAAAATTCTCCAACATCCTCTTTGCTGAATAATAGATCTATTTTGACCAAGTTCCTTTTACGAAAAAGATCTCCAAACATTTAAAAAGTTTTAAGCTTATTTGAAAAATGAAAGTGACAATTTGAAGTTGTAAGTGAAATAAAAGACTATTTACACTAAATATGAAACAGTTTTTAAAATTCATTATTTTTTTAATTGATAATTTTTAATTAATATACTTTTTTTTAAATTTAATTGCTTTTTAAATGTATTCAAGTCTGTTTATTGTTTCAAAATTACATTAAATTTTAGATCTCGTTTTTACAAATATTAATATTTTTAAGATTACACTTTTTTTTTTTTCAAAAATGTAATGATTGTTTTAATTCGTTCCCCTTTTATTCACCGAGGAGGAAGTATACAATCTATAATTGCCTCTCTAAAACAATTTTAGATAATGCAGATTTTTAGTAAATAATATCACCTGAAGATGATTTTTAATTTATTTCTGCATTCTTGGTACATTGCGGAGAGGGGGCAAGGGGGTGAAAAAACATACTTCTGAGTTTGCCATAGTCTTAGCAATGAAATCATGTTAACTGCAAAGTATCTTGTTAAATGTAAAGGAAACAGGGTCCAATTACGACTATGACGGAGGAAGGGGGAAATACTTGGGAATGATCTCTCGTGATGAATGATAGAATTTTTTGTGAATAATGTGGAAGTAGCTAGTGCTAAACTTCATACGTATTATATGTATGCATAAATTAGTCACCCAGTACTACTCACATCTATATATAGAGTATCACAAAAAAGGCCACATCTTCAAGAAAAATTACTAGAAGGATAATAGTAGGAAAAATGATAGATTAGCTGATATACGAATATTTCTCTGCAAGTTTTTATTTTGCTTATCTATGTGCGTTTTGTAAGATGTCTAAAAGAAAATGTCCAAATTGTTCATAATTAAGGTTTTTACTTTCATTTATTTTTATAAGAAAAAAGTATTAGCTTGTCTGATAACACTTGATCAACGAAATTCGGCATAGGCGTAACAATTTTTAATGGAAAAATCGCGAAAATATATTGAATTGAATGCATATGCTGTTTGGAAATTTATTTTCTACGTAATTTGTTTTGTGGAATCTATGATTACTAAAAGCGAACGATACCGCGGCGAAACACTCGTGTTTTTACTGATTTCATAAAAATTTTCACACATTTTATTTTGTAAAAAATAATTTTAGCCATCCGAACATTTTAAAAATTTTTGTAAGTGATGTAAATCTGGTTTATTGGGATGCTCTAAAAGGATTGTGTTAAAGTACGGACATTTTGTTACTTTTAGTGAGGAAAAAATGTTTCATCCGTTAATCGCAAAGTGACTTCCTTTAGCCGGTGTATTTCAAAGAGTTAGCTATCATATTTTTAAAAACCAATTGCACCATAAATTATAAAAATTTTAGTTTTCAGAATATATTTTTTATTTGACGGTACCTATAAAATTATGCCGTGCAGAGGCAAAACAGCAATGAGACGATCTGCCTTGTATTGATTTCATCAAAATTTTCGCACATTTTATTCTATAAAAAATATTTCTATTCATCCGAATGTTTCGAAATTTTGCAGGATGTATAAATCTGGTCTATTGAGATGTTTTTAAAAGATTGTGTTGAAATATGTATGTTTAGCGTCAGAGCCGTAGCTAGAAGTGAACGCTAGAGGGGGCTCAAGAAAATTTAAGGAGAGCTCTTTTTTTCTTTTCTTTTCTTTTTTTTTTTTTTTTTTTTTTTTTTTTTTTGTCTCAATGGCAGAAAGATAAATTTGTGCATATTCACATTATAGGTACTATGTTTCTTATTAAACTGTTGTAATAATTTCATTTTATGCTAAGAAAATTACATGATGATGAAATTTTTGAGTGTATAACTGGTGTAAAAGTAAACACCATGTTAGCTTCATGTGTACAAATAAGATGAGGGAAAGTTGAAACACTTATTTTAGATATAATTTAGTAACTCTGCAAAATTGTGAAAAAAATCTCGAAACTAAATTAGATTTTTGAACACACTTCATTTGAATTTTCAGAACAGAAATTCCTTTAGTGACCGTGAAATCTTTTCCAGGGGGGGGGGGGGTCAAAATATTTTAGAGGGGGGCTGAGCCGCCCATAGCCCCCCCTTACCTACGGCCCTGTTTAGCGTAGAATTTCTGAAATATAATACATTTGCAAACTTTCTGCCGCTTTCCCTTCAGCAAAAATACCTCCTTAAACAATTTAATTTTTGGCATTATTCTGCTAAGTTTTTCGCATTCTTCTGCTATCACGGACATTCACGGACATTTACGAAAAAGCAAAAAATAAGCATGCATGAATAATAAAAGACTTTGGAAGCGAATAGCATTTTTCATTTTTCGATAAATCTGAAGCACGAAAAATTTTATTTTATGTAACTGTATCATAACTAGGTTCCATTCAAAAGGAATAAATATCGTTTCTTCTTCAAAAGCAATAAAAGTTTCAACTGGCCTTTCTTTTTCAATCGTTCTGAGATTACGGACAAAAAAAATGGAAAGTCTCAACGATGGAAAGAGGTAGAATTGGATTTAACGATTTAATTTATATGACATGTAGTAAGGGAATCTAGGGAAAAAAATGACCGGAAAAAAGTTATCGGAAAAAAGTGACAAAGTACGAAAGCGGGAAAAAAAAGGCACGGAAAAAAAAGTTACCGGAAAAAAAGTGACAAGGAAGAAAAGTTACCGAAAAAAAGTAACACGGAATTGATTAGGGGATTTATTATTGATTTTGGGAATTTATTGGTTAAGTATGAAAGGGTAAATAATTTAGGTAAATGGTTTTTATAGAAATATAGAAGTTAATATCGGAATGAGAATATAGAAATTAAAAATTATTTCTGAAAGGGTATTTTAATTAGTAGACGGGAGATGCTGGGTTCGAACCCAATCGCGCCTCAGTTTAACTGTTCGCAGTTTGCGTGGTTCTCTTTGAACCTTGGGGAACTTTACATAAATACGGGTTAGGTTCCCTTAGAAAGACCCCCCCACCCCCAAGAAGGATACTTCCCCTAGGACTTATATCCCTCAAGTACATAATCGGCCTTCACAACATAAACCCACATCAAACCGTGCTCAGAGCATGGGCACAGTCCTTTTATTTATAATAATTATTTTATTATTTTACATTCATATATCGTGAGATTTTTTTTTTTTTTATGCGTATGTAATTATGCAAATATGTAGCACCTATAGGTATCGTTCAGTCTGTCCGTTTGTCCGCATATAAAGAACGCAAAATCTACCCAACCGAATCGTTTGAAATTTAAAATACATAATTATTACATAATTTTGACGAATCATTAAAAATTTTTTGAAAATAGGATGTGTAGTTCAATTACAGAGACAATCAAAAGTATTCCAATACATTGCGGTCAATGGGAAAAACAGTTTCAAGCCAAAAGTTTCGAAGATAATAAAATTTATATGCATCTATGTAGTATGTATATATTATACATTTTGTATAATCTGCGGTGCAAAGGATATTTGTTATGCATTTACAGAGTCCCACAGAAGTATTCCATTAAATAAAGGTATATAGGGGGGGGGGGGCATTTCCATGTAATTTCCGATTTGTAATTGTTCATCTTTAGTAAAAATTTCCGTTTTTTTTTTTTTTTTTTTTTTTTTTTACTTGCATTTATTGCGCGAAAAAATAGCAAAATTATTGGTTCAAGAGTCCCCAGAAACATTGATAATGGTGTAAAATTAGTACTGTTGACAGCAATATACTTCATTTGTAAGCAATTTATATAGCTATTTGTTCTTTATTTCAATAATATATTTTTTAAATTTTTATTTAAATAATTATAAAATTTTATTTATTTTTCTTTTGTTGGAAAATTGTAACTTTTAAGTCATTCAATGCAATAATAATAATACTAAATTTGAAGTATAAATTATTCTTTGCATTATAATGAATGTCATTTATTAAGTTTCATACAAATTGCTTTATTAGTTTTTGAGAAATGTTGTGCGTAAGCTAAGAAAGAGAAATTGAGAAAATTGTATTTCAAGAAAGCTTATGTATTTAACGAGATTGAACTATACTAAGATGTAATTTGTGTCTTTAAAAATAATTATTTTCAGTTTTTAGGGGAAAAAAATCAGTTTAGCAATACAGTCTACGGCATAGTTCATATTTAAAATTTTATTTTTAAACTTTTAACTATTTTTTTTTATAACATTTGTGAGCATAACAATAAAAATGATTCATTTACTTATATAGCATGAAATAAGATTTAGGTTTACATCAAAAATCTTAATTAATAAACAATAGTGATAAAATATTAATATGGAAGATCAGTTGAAAGCAGTAATACAGTCGGTCCTGCTTAATTTGCATATATTTAGTTTCACTGAATTGTATGCAGTTACGTATGCATTTAAGCGAGGGCAGCAATTAACGTTATTAGTATAGATTATCATTTGATTCTTTACCACAGATATGATAAAAATTATTGAAAAATAACAATTTGGCACTAGTTAAAAATTAATTATTATAGCAATAATTTTAATCAATATTTTTATTACACTATAGATAACGATGTCTATGCCAAACTGTCATGTATTGTAATACTAATTACATGGATTAATTTTTCATTTCAAATTTATGCGATTTAAATGAAAATTAAAAGAAAAGTAAAATAACGAATTTTTATTTTCAAAATACAATCTTTGAAAATATTAATAAATCTGCGCATAAATTAAATTTCCATTATTTGTAACTTATTCTTTATTCATTGCCTACAGAAAAACAAACAAGAAAAAAAAAATCTGGTTTTAATTTTTTTTTTTTTTTTTTTTTTTTTTTTGTTCATTGCATTCACAGGAATTTACAAAATCCGGAATACTAGATTAGAGATGTCTTATGTGATCAACCCACGTTACGCGATACAACGAGAATTTTTAACATTAATCTTATGGGACCGTTTCTTTTCCACGGCACTTGCTGCACATAAGCGATGTATGCAATTATCCGTTATCCGACTAAGTGTGGCCGGCTGTACTTCAGAATTTGAAATGGGATTTAATGTACTGTAACATATCGAAAGTAAGCAACCTGGAAATATACATCCCCCGTATATACTTTGCAAATTATATAAATTCTGGTATATTTACAAATTCCAAATATATTCCACCACTCTTCCAATTTCCCTCGCTATTTCATAAAAGTTATATCTAAAAGCATCCCTTAAAATTATTAGAATGTTTTGCCTTCTAAGGGGGGACTTACTTTCGGTACTTTGCCCCACCAGTGGCCGAGAGGTTGGGACCTCTCAACTGGTAGACGGCAGGTGCTGGGTTCGAACCCAATCGCGGCTGTCGGCCTAACCGTTCGGAGTTTTCGTGGTTTTCTTCGAACCTTGCGTAAATACGGGTTAGGTACCCTTAGAAAGACCCCCACGAAGGGCACTCCTCCCCTGGCCCTATATCCCTAGCGCAGATAATCGGACGTCAAAAATCAACCAACCAACTTTCGGTACTTTAAGGTATTTGACTTTAAATCTTATCTTTACTTTCTGAACTCAAAATACTTTAAATAATTTCAAAACTTAATCCTCTAATTTTTAATGCTTTTATTTTTATTAATATGTGTGAAGTCACACTTTTTACCCCTCAGACAAACTGTCACAATTTTGACAATTAAAAAAAAAAAAAAAAAATCCATGTCTCACAGCCCAATCTATGTTTTAAAAGGGATGAGGCAACAATCTTTTATAATGTTCTCTTCTTTTTTTTTTTTTTTCTTTCAATCGCCAAAAAGAGAGAAAGGGCCAAAACAGAACTTTTATCAAAAGGTTTTACTCATAGGAATTTCCGGTATTCTACTATTGGTTAAATGATAAAGATGCAAACACGTCGGTTGAAAGGAGGCGGAATAACATAAATCAAATTGTACAGCTAATAGATAGATAAGTAACGCCACCTGTTGTCGTTAAAATGGTGGACCTCATTCCGAACAACATCCTTATGTTACTTTTCATCCTAGTAAAAGACTTTTGGTGCTGCCATCTATTGCAAATTGCATGAATATGATAAATATATGCTGACAGAAATCCTTTTTATTTCTGTTTTGCCTTTAACCTCATTCAAAACTAACATTTTATGAATGAAATTACATGAAAAAAAAATTTAACTTTTAAAAAAATAATATCGTTTATGCTTTTATAAGCAGGTATTTAGAAAAATCAATTTGTTAATGACAGACATTCAGAAAAAAAAAGGATGTAATTTACTAAAATTGAGAACTAATTTAGAACATGACGTAATCCTAAAATATTTTAATAAACAGAACAGGTAGAAAAAATAAGCATTAAAAATTATTCTGTTTCCTCATCTTCTTTGCGCATTATTTTTTCCATAGAGTATCAACATTAATTTGGTGCTGCCATCTGTCATCAGCATTCTTAAGTGGCTATTATTTCTGTGGTGTAGGTTTTCAACATTTTAGACTGAAATTATTTGGAACTAGAAATTCCGGAAGATGGTTTTCATGTTATATCATCATACACTTTCTACAATTAAATAAAATTAATTTTTCTACACGAACGTGGTGGTAGCTTGGTGGTCCGTGTTGTCAGCTTGAGAAATTCCATTCTTATGGAGTTTTCGTTTAATAGGAGAATGGATGTTTTTCTTACATTTGTTACACAGTGGATCAGAGCAACAAAGTAAATACGAAAGAAAAGGGAAAAAAAATTCAAATACAAAATTTTGATATTAAAAAATTCGAGTGCAGAATTCTTTTTGTAATACTAATCAAATCGAGTAGAAATCGAATAAACAATGTTAGCAATACGAAATTACAAAAGATTTATTAAGCATTTTTCCAGATAGAATTTTGTTCATTTTTTAATATAAAAATATATGATATAAAAAGAGGAACGGTAAATATTATCCTGTTCTCATTATAGAGCAAAAATAAAATGTTAATTTTATTATTTTATGAATGATCTTTGCGTTTTCGGACAGAATAAGTCGATGCATTTCATTTCTCAATTTGTAATTGGGAATGATTTTCAGACAAAAGTTAAAAGACCTCTACAATCAGAAGAAGATGAGTAATTTCTAGTGATACGTATCGATTATAGAGGGCAGCACCAAGCAAAGTTTTTTACTTTAATGTTGTATGAAACAAAATTGTCAAAAAGAAGGATTTGTGATGAAAAATACCCCCACCACTTTTGTTTAGTAATTAAAATAGAGCAGTCATGGGTCAATTTGTGCAAAATTTAATTTAAATTTCCGTTATTACATATTAATTTTTTTTTTTTAATTTATCTGACATTACAGAACAACGTTTAATAATTGTATTCATAGACAGTTCATTTTAAAAGTCTAGAAGTATTTTTTGTCACACAATTTCATTCATAAAATATTAACACGGTATATTACTGTAGAAGGCAAAAATATAGCAAAACTATGAAACAATTGCTTTATGTATCCATATACTCAGTAAATCCATAGGAAATGGCAGAATCGAAGGACATAAAAATACATTAATGTATTTTTTTTTTTTTTTTTTTTTTTTTTTTTTTTTTTTTGTCTAAAATATTCACAAAAGTTTCCAAATATTTGTCTTCGTGTTATTTAATGACAAACGTTTCGTTATTATTTTAGACAATAGAAGGTTCGGTAATTTCTATTGGCACATTTTGATTATAGATGGCAGCACCAAACAACGTTTTTTTATTTCAATGGTATTTGAAACAAAATTACCAAGGAGAATGATTTCTGATGATGAATACCCCCACCACTTCTGTTTAGCAATTAAAATCGAGCATTAATTTGTACAAAATCTATTTTAAATTTCCGTTATTGTTAACTTTTATTTTTTTAAACGCTCTATTTCATTATTAAACTGGCTTTAATAACTAACTTTTAATAACTTGTATTTATAGATAATTAATTTTAAAAATCTACAAGTACTACCACTATCACAAAATTTCATTTATAAAATATTATCAAGAAATATTACGGTTGAAGACAAAAAATGTAACAAAACCTTGAAATAATTGCTTTATGTCTCTATATATTCGTTAAATCGCTGAGATGGTCGCACCGAAGGCCATAAAGATACAATATTGCATTGACTCTATGATTTTTTTTTTTTCTAAAAATTCACAAAAATTTGTCTTTGTGTTATTTCATGGCAAACATTCCATTATTAATTCAGGCTAAAATCAATGAGTGGAAATTTTATTGATATTTATAATAAGAAAAAAATATGCACTGATTTTAAGATTATAAGAGCTGAATAAAAAATGCAAAAGAAACCTTTTTAAAATTGCAGATATATATTCTGTTTAAAAACAAATTGATTATAACATTAAAATTAGAGAGAGAGAAAAAAAATAGCCCCCAAAAATAAATGTAGAAACTGACAAGTACCTGTTCTACTAAAAACACCTTCGTACTTTTCAATGAGGGTTAGTGTTATTTATGATAGACGATTATCTACACTCGACTGAGATAAATTAAAATATATGTATATATATGTTTGAAAATTTGCTTGGTTAAAATATTAAAAAACGGACAGATTACAAATTCAGGAAGAATGTGCATATAAAAAATCTTAAATTAGCTAGAAATTCTCAATTAACTACATATATTCTCTTAAAACAACTTAATTTAAACTACACAAACAAATGCTTGTTTAATAATCATTTCCAGCGATGAACAATATTGATAGAACATACTTTATTAAGTGTTATAAATCGTATAATCCTTAATAAAGTATTACAGAATCTTATAATCATTTCTACGTAAATCTATTAAAAATAGACCGCTGTCCTGTTGAGATTTGCAAGAAAACTCACAGTGACATAAGCATGTTCTGAAGGTGTAATTTAACAAAAGCTTTTGCAAAATAATGTGTATTCTTGAAAGTTACGCGAAATAATATAAAATGCATCAAGCAAAATCTTATTTTGACTGAAAACGATAGATTATTATTATTATTATTATTATTATTATTATTAACTCAACATCGCGTTTTTAACTTTTCTTAGATTGAAAGGGGACGTTGCCGCAAACTTCCTCTTTTTCCCCTGACTCCGCCTACTATAAATACACTAGGAGAAACAATACATTATTTTAATATGTCTGAAATAAGATACACAATATTTTAAAAAAGTAGATTTGTTAATTCTATATACTATAATAATTTTATTCAACATGAGGTGCTTACAACCACAGAGAACCATATAAAGAAAAGAGAGAGAAAAAGAAATATAATTACATTTAGAAGTTAGATAAAATCTGTTTCATTCATACCTACTATTAATCAACATTGTCAATCTATATCAAATATTGTCATATATGTATGCGAAAACAAGATTAGTTTGTCAAAGAACCAACTTTGTGAATCGATACCATATATCAGAAAATAAGTAAAAACAAGATTAGTTCACTGTGGCCATAGATAAAACAGGTTTTATGCATCTTTTACATATAGATAGACTATCTCTCTCTCATTTTTTTCTTACGAAATGGACATGATCGTGAACCCCTCATATATTTATTAGAGAATAAGTACTACAATGCATAACTAACTATATTCGAAAGCTTTACTGCCTGTTAACGGAGTACTGGCTTATGTAATATTATTATTATTATTATCATTGGGCTTATTTTTTCGGAATTCTTTTCTATTAAGAATGATTTGCATTTCCGCCTATCCTTTCCTAGTTTGACTTTTGCCCAAATAGGAAGAAACGTGATTTTGGGAATACAAATAGTTTCGCACACTTCCGGATACTTAACAATATTTTTGCCGATAACAAATGTCCGCCGGAACTACTATTATCATCTGAAAAAAAAATTCGAATGATACATGGAATGCATACGTTTTTTATGGGAATATCCAGTTTAGTTAGAAGGGGAGGGGAGAGAAACTGTTCACTAGAAATTATTTCGGCGTGCCTTAACCCTTTGGTATGAAATAAGAAAAATATAACGAATATTTTAATTATGATATTTAACACAGAATAATACATATTTTGCGACTGTAAACTGACGTTCATTAATTAATTATAAATCTGATTATAACAATAGTCATCAAACATCAGTTCTACCTGCTAAGAACAAATGAAGTAGATATTGAAAATTAATCTTGTCGAGATGATTTCAAAAATATGTACAAAAAATCTTTAATGAGGACCATTTTTATGTTGTAATTTTATCTTTTTATATAATTGTCGGGCTATTTGCTATTTTTTAAAAGCCCGTGCACACTTACAGATACAATAAAAATATTGTACAAAAAAAAAAAAAAAAAAAAAAAAAAAAAAGTGTGATAAATAAACAAAATTACCTTAAAATTTTCACATAAAATCATACTAAATTAAATATTAAATTACCGTGTATCAGGACTTTTACACGTAATTTATTGTGTGTGTTTGTTAAAAGAAAAAGAAAACATTATTAAAAAATCAACATTCAATGACTATAACAATTCCGTGAACTAGGATATTGTGATAAGAGAAGGATATTGTGATAAATGACATAAAAAAGTATTCTTTGCTTATTCCTCAACAAATTATCGTAGAAAAAAAAATACTGGTACCGAACACTCAAACTTAATTTTTTTTTTTTTTTTTTTTAAATAGCAATATCCAGTTTTAATTAGGTATTTCAAACTTTTCTTTCAAACTATGCCTAGATACCAAATTTCAAATCATTTGAAGGATAAGTTTTTGGATTATAAATATTCAAATTTCAGCGCTTCTGAAATTACATTCATGTTTTTATTAATTTCTCCTGAAATTACACCCCTAAATTCAAATAGTCAACGAGGATGACTTATTGCCATATAGGCGATCACTCGTTATTTAAATTAGTGGCAACATTAAGACTAAGTTATACATAAAAGCACATTTTTTTTACGTAAACAAAGGAATATTTAATTTTAGTGGTATGAGTTGAATATTTTATCAAAAGCTTACTTTGTTTATTGTTGTTATACTATATTTTCAGATTTAGCCCATATAGTTTGTTTTCTCATATATTCATGCAGCTGATTTCATTCTGCCCCTCCCCCCTTTTAAAAGAGCTGAACAGATATCCGACAGCTTATGGGGGAAATATATTTCTGAGTTATTTTAGACGGAAAATCTAATGAAATTTTGATTTCTCAATTCTTTGTGAATGTTTGAACAAACGTGTCTATATAACATTTGAGGTTGTTCTATACGCTGATGAAAATAATCTCTGATTTCAAAACTTTCCTACACACTGAAAAGAAAAAATATATAATAATAAAACCAATACATATATATATATATTGTTAGTTTGAGATTTTGTTAACAATCGGTTGCATGAATTTTTGCAGCCACCGATCACAAGAATACTTTTCAATACGATTGAGGCATACATCAGTAGCCTTTATGCTTTTTTTTTTATATATACAAAATATATTCTTTTACATTTTTCTGGTGTAAGAGTTAAATTAAAATGAAAACTTTTTTACTTTTAATATATTTTAATATACTCACGTTGAGGGGGGAAAAAAAAAAGAAAAAGAAAAAAAAAGGAGAGAGAGTCGATTTAGAAGGTGCATAAAATGAGTTTTAGCTACACCGACAATGTACGAAGTCTGTTTTTAAATACTTTATCATGTGTGGCATCCGTTTACAGACTTGGTTCACTGTGGGTGTTAACAAAATAGATTTCAAGCATCTTATAACTGGACTATCTTTTCTTTTTTTTTCTTTTAACCCTTTCCGGCGCAGACAAATTCTGTTCGTAAAATGAGAAATTGATCACTGACACCGGAATTTACAAAAGACTTTTTTAGAAATTAAGAACTCCCTGATTTAAGCTGTCATTGTAAAAGTAAAATTTTACAAAAATATTATTGGTGCCGTTTGTAAGTTTGGAATTAAAATTAGGTGTTGCCGGAGTGGTAACACTGCGCCGGAAAGGGTTAATGGACTTTTTCTACTATGATTGTAGCCTCTTCATTTTATGTTTACATTTTTTTAATAATAAACGAAGGTGTTTCTATCACAGAAAAGAACTATAGTTATCGACACTCTCCATACAAATGATATCAACTGTAAATATTTTAAATATTCAATCAGGGTTATTTTTTCCGAATGATTCATTAGCACTCAATATCGCTCTTATTTAAGTGAAAATCTTTCAAAACATTTGAATTTTCAGCTACAACAATTTAATTTCACTAAAATATAGTCAAAATTGGCGAGAGTAGAAAAAAAAAGTTGGAAAGAGATGTGACTGTGGTCTGTAGTATTGTCATATTTTTGAAAATGATGAACATGAAAGATGAAATGGTTTTAAATAAGATATTTTTGTGGGAATCTCTTGTGGAAAACCAATTTTCATCATTTTAACATAAAGTTGGGGGGGGGGGTAGTGTAATAAACGAGAGGCATTAAATATACAAAATTAAATTTTTGCTAGCATATTATTATTAATATCGTCGGAGAGATGAATCGAATGATGGATCGAATGAACTTAGATAGAAGACATACAAAAAATAAGCCGCTTAAGTTTGAGTATTATTCGCAAAATTCACAAAATAGATATATGAATTAGTAACTGGTCATCGAATTACATGGATGTGCCATTTAAAAATGTTATCTACGCTTTAAAAGGCGATGATGCACAGAGTACGCCGCCTGTTTCCTTATACATGCCCAAACCATTCGTGTCTTAAAGGTCTCGGTTAATTACTGACAATGCTTTTCCACAATCATTATGAACAATTTTTTTAATCTTTTGCGAAGATAGGCACCTCCAACGCTTTTCGACAATCATTATGAACAATTTTTTTTATTTTTTTGCGAAGATAGGCACCTCCAACACTTTTCGACAATCATTTATGAACAATTTTTTTAATCTTTTGCGAAGATAGGCACCTCCAACGCTTTTCAACTCCTTTGCTGATGCCTGCAAATCAAAGTTTATGTGGAAAAAAAAAAGTGATTTTCTTAAAAATGTGTGATTTAGGACGATCACTATGTTTTTCCTGCAAGATTTAAGTTAACTTTTACAATCCTCATTTTATCCCCATAATTTTAATTTTAATTTTTCCCGAAAAAGAATTATGCGGGTTATCTCCCGCCCACTATTGAATTACATTTTTCCACATCTGTGGAAATATAGTACCTAAAATTTAAAGAAATGTATTTTTGAGTTAGGGATTAAGAAAAAAATTCATACGATACCCCACATGGTATACAAAGAAAAAGTTTTCTTTTCAAGTAATTTAATTACTCCCCTGCTCCCTAACATTTTCCCTAAATATATTTATGAATGAATAACAATTCATAAATATTTGGGTCAAAAGACTTTATTACATCAGTCAATTTGTACTTTTCGCGTATCTTTACGTGTAAAATTCTATGACAGACGGACAGAAGTGATGTTAAAATGAAACACTAGTGATCTTATAATGAAAGATAACAAGAAATTACTTGGCGCAGTATATTATAAGAAGATAATTTAGAAATAATAACAATAATAGTAATAATTTAATAATTATAAAAATAGATTGTTTTTCATCTATTTATGATGATCTTCTAATGGTTCTGTTTTAAACTTTTTTAAATACGGTACCCTAAAAACAGTACAAAAATCGATCTACGTAAGAATGTTTGTTCGGGGATCAAAGACCCCGAACAAACACTAGAAATTATTAAGGGGGCTCAGGGGTTGAAAACTTTTCAAAAAATCGATTTTTTATTATCTAGTTTGATTATTCAATTAATTCTAAATTCAATGCAAAAAAACCGCATAAAAATATTTGCATTTTTAACGGAGTTATAAGCATTCATGTATCAACACTTTCATAGCCGCACCCATATAATTTCAAATTTAAGTCGCGTTTTCTCAAAACTTGATTTTTGACGACTAACACCAAGATTAAAAAAAAACTATTTCATGAAAGGGCTTAATTTTTTTTTTTTTTTTTTTTTTTTGCATGCATATAACATCATTATCTATAGAATGAGTTAAGGCTATAACTATCACTTAAAAAAAAACATTATTAAAAAAATTCTCAAATTTGAAAATTAAAAAAACCCGTTAAAAAATACAGCTTTTTTTTCATTAAAAATACTCAAAATATTAAACTGTCTAAAATATATTAATTCATTCTATAGATAACGATTTTATATGATTTGATAAAACTGGTCTTTAAAAAATAGAAAAAAAAACTTTTTTATCTCATAAAAATCAACATTTAAGATAATAAGAGAAATATATTGTCAGACAAACAGCTAATGAGATAAACAGTTTATAAAAACGAAAAAAAAATTTGATTAAAATTCATGTGGTCTATGCTTTTTAGTATGTCGTTTCATTAAACCTTCCGGGGAAAAAAATGTTTTTAACAGATTTTATCTTCATCATTATATTGAAGGATATCGTATGTTTAACTCCTTAAAAGCTAGTTGAATGTGTTAATCCCAAAACTTTCTTCTATATCATACGCATGACTTAATATTTCAAACAGTAGGTACACATGTTAATTCTTTAATATTATTAATTCAATAATAAACCAACTTTGATTTTCATCTTAAATTTCCGCTTCAGTCAATTAACCGGAGTAAAATGGAGTTAATGTGGATCGTGATATTTATTAAGTTTAATAGCTTTCCCATTTTCTGTAAATGGGGCAAATAGTTACGAGTTTTCATCTCTGCACCAGCCGATGGTTGTTGTTGTTGTTGTATGTATGTCGACCAATTATCTACACTATGGGATATAGGCCGTAAGGGGTGGGATGCCCTCACCAGCCGATGGACAATAAAACGACGAAAAATCGAGAAAAAGACACAGAAAACGCTAAAAACACACACAAAATTTTTTGTTCGATTCTGTACATAAATTTATGCACTTTTCGGTGGTAGAATATTCGAAATGGCACGTAAATCGTTCTTACAGCATCCCTCCCCTTCAGACGCACTTTTTTTTTCAAATTTAGGATGAACTCACTAGCCGTAGACAAATGCACAAAAATTTGGTTTCAATTCTATGCATAACTTCATACATTTTTCGGTGGTAGAATTTTGAAAATGGCACAAAAATCGCTGTTACAGCTTCCTTTCCGGCGTAATATTTTAAAATTGAAGGAGGACCTGCTTGTAATAGCCAAAAACAATCACAAAAATTTTTTCAAGTCTATGAATATCTTCTTACACTTTTCAAAGGTATAATAGCGAAATACGAACACAGAGACAGTCAGACATTTTGTAAAAACATGTTTTTTGGAGTCTGTAACTCATAAAACGTACAAATCCGTCGGAAACCGGAAGTTGAAAAAAATTTCGATTTTAATACTTTCTTCTATTGAAGATAGAAGAAAGTAAAAATGGAAAAGATATCAGAATTTTTAGTATAACAGCACAATGCATACAGGATTTAATATGTAAGTTGCTTGAACTGACCCAAAAACAACTCTGAAAAAATAACAATCGTACTCAAGTAAAACTGAGTAGGCATGTATGTATTAATAAAAAAATATGTGATGATATTCCAAGACTTTCACAGAATGTCCAAATAATTCATATAACGAGTGAGTGTCTCTTACAAGGAAGGTCTCCATACGGGCATACCCCGAAAAATCTGAAAAAATTACAGAATGTTCTTCTCGTGTGGGTATATACGTTTATAAAAAAAATTTCGGCGGAACTTCCATTCAGTAACATTAAAATAATAATGAAAATTTCGTTATTTGGCGATTTATCGCCGGTTGGCGTTGAAATGTAAATTGAAAAAATACTTTATGTCAAATACGCTTTAAGAAAAAAAAGCGTCATGTTGAACTTGTTTTGATAAACTTAATTTAAATAACTTTAGTTTTGTCAGTTTTAGTTTGTTTTAAGTATAATTTTGTTTCATCGATATTTACATGCATTTATATCCAAGTTTAATCATCAAAATTTGAGATTTAAAACGAAATTCATAAATTAAATTAATTAAATTTGTTTCAAGCTCAAAGTCCAATTGAGATGTGTCGATTAGATTTTGTTGCTATGGAAACCACTGGCTTTTATTTTTTAATACGCTTAAATATATGAAAATATTTTTTTTTTATCTATGAAAACATTTTCTCCATTGATTAATTAAATAACTATTTCAACAAATAATATATATATGTAATACAATATGTATATTTATGTATATAATATATTAAAGTCTCTCATTGTTTATGTTTAAATTCATTAAATACTATTTACACGCATTCTAAGTATCCAATAGTTTTGAGTTGCATTATAATCGTTTTCTTTTGGCGAGGAAAAGGGCTGCTCGCCAAATCGAGTGACTCTATGGTCCTTTCGTCTTTTCAAGCCAAATATTTGAAAATATTTTATTTTTTTACACATTTTCTTCTGTGATTCCGCCGCTAATTTTGACTGATCCTTTATTGCATACACAAGTACTTCAATTAGTATTTTTTTCGTAAAATTCTGAGTATGGCCAGAATAGGGACCTTCCTTGTTAGTATTGAGTTCTTTCTCCACGTTGAATTCTTAAAAAAGAGCTCCTGGTAACTTTTAACGCTATTTTGTAGTTTTGTTGGGCAATTTTGGATTGGGAATCTTTTCCTTACGTCCAGTATTTGAATGAGATATTGCCAACTCAATTATGTTATGACGTTGTCATACTTCCTATGAGGTGTGGGACCAGCGGTTATCTTAATCTTAGATGGGCAAGAGAATGCGCGGATCAATTTTGTGAAAACTTCGCGAAATTTTTATTCGGTACGTGAAAACAGAATATTCTAGATATTATAATCGCCAATGGAGGCGATTTTTTATAATTTAATTTTAACAGATTAATGAATTGCACGCCGACATCGATTTAATTATATATAAAATAAATTCTTAAAATTATTCTGGTGTGAGTTTTAAAATTTATTCAATTTATGAAGCATTTTCATTAACACTACAACACCCGGAAGGAGTCGATTCGACTCTGACCATGCGTTTAAATTTCAATTCGAGCCAGAAATTTTTTCCAGAAATAAGTTAAATTCAAACCACGAGGATTTACTTTAAATAAATCAATTAAATAACGTTGAATAAAAATTCTCGTGAGAAATATTATTATCAAACTTGAGTAAAATTTCCGGGCGTTCTAGTGTTAAAACATTTTATTTTAACGTTTTCAAGAGGATTAGTGCGTATACCGCGCTTTTGAAACAAGAAATTTTATTTGAATTTACAAGCACACTTTATACGCCGATATAAATATAAAATATTAAAAATTAATAAACATGGGCATAACAATTTAAAATTCGGTATTTTCCATTCTAGCTTGCTGGGCTACACCAGTGGTTGCGATGTTCTGCTCTAGAAGCAAGGTAGATAAAAAGTGCTGGGTTCGAACCAATTGTGCCCGTCGGCCCAGTCGTTTGGAATTTTCGTGGATTCCTTCGAACCTTGGGAAAACTTGTATAAATGCGGATTAAGTTCCCTTAGAAACACCTTCACGGAGGGCACCCCTACTCTAAATCTCTCGTCCCGGGACTAAATCGGCCGCCATAAGTAACACCAACACCCTTCTAATTTGCACAATTTCCTTAATGCTCGTATCAGTTAATGTATTTTTTAATGATCATTATTGCGTTCTCATGTTAAATGACTCGTGAAAATGTATTTGCAAAGAAAGAAGGATGTCACGTATTGTGACGAATATAGTTGAAAATAGTAAATTACAGATTCAAATCAAATGACGCTTTTATAAAATATGTTTTTTTTTTTTTTTTTTTTTTTTTTTTGAGTAAATATTTTTAAAAATATTTTACCTTTCCTTTGTTGATGGCATAAGAGATTTTAAAATTTTCTTTTTACTTTACATGTTTTAACGACATTTTTTAAATATTTTTTTTTTATATTTTACATATTTTTTTTTAGTTGGGTGTGGGTCAGTGTGGATGTTATTACTACGTTTTAAGTGGCCCGATATGCTGAAAATTAATTGGATAATATTTTTTTAAAAGCTAAAAACGCAATATTTAAAAACTCCATTATATCTTATCTGTACTATCCTTTAATAGGTAATAAAAGTTTTTTCAAATGAAAAACATTATTCTGTTTCAAAGAAAAGATTTATTTTTTTAAACTGGTTCATACAATAAGAAATGCTTCTAGAATACACAATATCTTTTTATTCATTTACAAGATTTTTCAGGATTCGTCTGAAGTGTTTTTTATTATTATTAGTGGTAAAATCAATAGTATATAATATCTAGTATGAACTTTAAACGATTCAATTTTACTTAAAAAGCTATTAAAATAAGCACAAAGAGATGTTAAAAGTTTATTTTATTTAAAATATGTTAGTACTTTGAAGCTTTAACACAGGCTCTTCATCAGAGATTATTTTTTAAACTGCTGCAGGAGCGGCCTCCTTTAGTCCGCGACCCTACGTTCAGTCTGTAATGTAAAATATAATACATACCATATATTATTAATACATTATTATTGTATTCTTTGATATTAGTGTGCTTTATATTATTATGTTGATAGTATATTTTAATATTCTAATTACACTATCAGTGATTTGTATTTCACAAACTTCTGTCTCGGAAAAGTGGACACTTCAAAAATATAAAACTTTTAGCCCTTTGCACTCCGTTGTCTGCGCTGCGGTCACATTATCTTTCCTACAAAAAAATTTTTTAGCACCAGTAATACAGGAAAAAAAAATTTTCCTTTTAACCAGAGAATTTTTTAAATTCTCTACGTCAAGGAAAGTTCTTTTAAAAAAGTGATACTAATCGAATAAAATTTTGTAAGAGGCACCGAAGTCATAAGGGTTTATTCGACTTTTTAAATAAATTTAATAAGAAAGGAGAAATTTATGTATTCATCCCCTTCATATGACCCTTCACATGTAAGAATTGTGAAGGGTCCATTTTTCTGAGATCAGATCTTGTGAAAGACAAATCGCTGATAATGTACAATAATGTGATATAATATAAGAACGCAATAGCAATATATTTTATTATTCTCTTTTTTTATTACACATTAAAATAATGTTTTAATCACAATTTTTTTAAATAAAAATGTAAACTTGAGGTAATATTTAAATTATATATAAAAATCTATTGGTTGAAATAAAATGCACTGAATCACATTTTTAAAATAAAAAATAGAAGGATATAATTTTAGTGATGTGAGTGTAATAAATTTTAATATTGGTTTTTTAGTTTGAATTAGTACACTAATTTACAATTTACTTTCTCGTTTATTAAATAAGTTTTTAGCGCATTGTTTTTACTTTTACCACCATCATTCAGAGTAACTTTGATCCATGGATAGTAACTTTGCCCGACGTCCTAGTTTTCAACATTATTGACATCAAGAATCTGGATAATCTCTAGTGTTGCACTCAGTTAGCAAAGTTACAAACTGGAGTTTTTACTCTGTATTTAAAAATATAATAATAAATTAGCAATATTATACACAATTAATTGCATCATTCGGCTATTGTGAAATACTGTTTTCAAGTTAATTTTGAATGTTGTTTTGAATTTGTTGTAATCGAATCAAATTTTTACAGTAAGTAAAAAAAAAAAAAAAAAAAAATGCTTATTTATCACACATATTTTTATCTAAATGCTGTAAATGTGCTAATATTTCGAGATTATATGTTAACTAATAGCTAATGAAATATAAAATAAGATTAAAACTACCATTTACCCATTTTTCAGTATAAATTTGAGCCGGTTCAAAGTTAAGCATAGTAACTGCATTATACGTACTGCATATGTAGTACGTATATGTACGTAGTATGTACGTAGCATACTGATTATATGTACTAACTTATTATATGCAGACTAAAAATGTAATTATATGTATATATTTAATTGAAGTATATGCAGTTCATAAAGGGCTTATATGGGTAGCCATTGAAAACGTGCCTTTCAATCAAATTTTGTGTTCCTTCCCCCTCCCTCCAAGGATTCGACTACATATCTGACAATATATTGCCCCTAATATCATCTTATAAATATTGATGTTTTATAAGATATAAAACTTTTTTTTAATTTTTATAAAATCCGATTTTTTCAAACTACTTTAATACAATTAACTGAGGTTATATAGATACCAAAGGTACTTAGCTGGCAATTTTTTTAATAATATTCTGTTCATAAAAACTCTGTGAAATTTTAATTAGAAAAAAATTACAAAAATAAAGTTTATATCATATAATCATAAGAATATTTTCTATTTTCTTGTCGAAGATTCCACATCTGTGCACGTACTTTATATTATGTGCTGAAGGTGTGCATCGGATATATTTTCGAAAATATGTGTAAAATGCATAAAATTCATTTAAAGACATTCTTTGTGGCGGAGCTATTCAAATTTGACAACCTATGCATTCGACATTTTTTATTCTTGTTTGATTAATATTAGTTCTATTATGTACTACTTTCTAGTACGTACTTTATATCAATTAAGGGGAGGGGCATGAACTTATCTCTCTCTTATACATATCGAATGAATTCGAAAAACTAATCAGGGAAGCGTCTTATCGGAATATACCTATATACAAAATTTCAAGTGGATGGGATATTATTATCATGAGTTATCTTGCACGCACGCACGAACATACGTACAATCATACAAAAAAGGGCGGGCACATAAGCTGTCGGGCTTTCATAGCCTGTGAGCTAAAAATGAAGGTATTTTAAGTAACAAATTCAAATTTCGCTTTATTTTACTCTGATAAGTGACCGATAAAAATCTTATTTTTAATTCCAATTTTATTATTTTGGCAGAATATGTCTTTAATTTTGACAACTTTTTTAAAAAAAATATAATAAAAATAAATAAACTGTAATAATTCTTTTCTGTGAATACAATTTGTAGAAACTCAACCCCCCTCTCCCTTCACAAACAGAAGATAGATTGGGTGTAACTATATAATATGATCATTTTGCTATACAGTATATATTATTGAATAATAATAATAATAAACTCAAGATACATATTAATTGATAAATTCCTTTTCCGAAAGTTACAGGTCAAGGTATAAATAATAAGAAAAGGATGATTGATTAACTATAATAGTGAAAAGCTTTAAAACTAACTCTAAAAATTAAGTAGCATATTGCATGGATTAAATTGTACTTTAAAAAGATAACCTGTGGTAATGGTGAGAAAAAAAAATAACTATGCACTTAAGTACTTTCTTTCCCTTATGAAAATAAATATTTAATTCAGCAGAATTTTTTTATTATTTATTTACCTTATCTGTTTAATTTTTTTATGTTAAAAGAAAGAAGACAAACAAAAGTTAAACATTTTCTTCGGATGAATAAAAACTTATGCAATCATCATTCTCTCACAGACTAGGGCTCCTATAACTCAAGCTGAATCATCAAGCATCTTGTTTCCCAGTTACTGTTTGTTTCCCATTGATTCCTATGGGGCGAGAAACGTTTGAATGACATTAAAGCTACAAAATCGTTAAAAATGGACGCTTGTTTAGCAGAAAATTATTCTGACCTGTTCAGGAATGGGTTTAGAGTATTTAAATTCCATATAAATAGAGAAAAGGGGAATAATTTGTGTTTAAATACTTAAAAGAATAGATCTGGATTAGAAAACTTCGCCAAATATCCCGCCAACCTAATCACTTGTGTACAACAAACCGGTTCTTCGAAGCTGATGTCGTGCTTTATACCAGAAGGGTGAGAAAAGAAAAGACAAGAATTCCCCGTTCCCTCATTTATGCAACTTTCGCCTCATTCATTTATTTTTTTATTTAATAGTCTGAGATATTGATTTAAATGGTTGGATTCATTTAATATTTAAGAAGTAAAGAATAGAGACATTTTAATTCGAAAATGAAAAAAAAAATATTATACTTTTGCGGCGTGAGAGAAGAAGGGAGGGGGGACATAGTTAAAGAAAAAGCCAAGAGTTCAGAAGGAGCTGGGATTTTATAATTATAAATTTATTGTTAAAAAAATAACAAAAATATTAGAAAAAATAATAAGTTTTAAATATTTTAAATTTTGCAAAATAAAAATGAGGGATGTGGCATATGTTATTATTTATTTATTTATTTATTATTTTTATTTATTTATTCTTTTAGCGTGGGGTTGTGGGGTGTTTGACTTTACAAATTATTATTTATCTAAAATTACAATATAATTCCAAACAGAATAGAAAAATAAAAATGAAAAGTACTGTTTAGTTATTTTATATTTTGAATACTCAGTTTGGAGGGAGGGGGTGAAAACGGTAATTTCAAAAGGTGGAGAGTTAAATAATTGATCATTTATTGTTGCAATAAAATAATGAATAAGCAGGAAAGTTAAAAAAATGTTTTACAAATCTTAAGCATTTGATTGAAACTTAAAATAAAGAATAGAGATATTTTTAATCGAAATTGAAAAAGATATTATACTTTTGTGGGGGAAAAAGGAAGGGGAGAGTTAAAAAGGAAAGAGCCGAAAATTCAGAGAGAGGTGAGATTTTATAATTATAAATTTATTGTATAAAAAAATAACAAAAACATTATAAAAATTATAAATTTAAAAGATTTTTAATTTTTAAGCTAAAAATGGAGGATATGTCATGTTTTAATATTATTTTAATTTAATTTAATTTAATTTATTTATTTATTTATTTATTTGGCGTGGAGGAGAGGCGTTTGATTTAGCAATTTATTATTTTTCTACAATTACCATAAAATTCCAAATAGAACAGAAAAAAAATGAAACAGTATTGTTTAATTATTTTATGTTTTGAGTGCTTTGTTTCGGGAGGAGAGGGGGCGAAATCTGTAATTTCGAAAAGTGGAGATTTAAATAATTGATTATTTGTTGTTACAATAAAGTAATAAAAAAAGCAAGAAATTAAATAAAAAAATGTTTTACAAATCTTAATCATTTGATTGAATCTTTTAGGGGTTTAGGGGGAGGGGGGGGGCGAGTTAAGATGAAATTAAAAGAAACCAGAAACGCGGAATGATTTCATTCTTCTTTTTAAATTATTTCCTTTTTTAAATTTTTAATTAGAAATTAGTTTACATGCGACCAATTCGTAAAAACTGTGTCCTTAATTTATTAACTTACAGCAAAGAATATTAGCATTTGAAGCTTTTTTATTAAAAAAATATTAATCATAATTTCACAGTGAAAATAAAAAAAATAATAAAATCAGTCTAATGCATGTGAATATATATGTGTACTCACACTAAATCAAATTTAAAATAGAATTAGTTCCATTTATATTTTCTATCTTAAATAAGTATGTAAAACATATCAATAAAAATAAATTGATGGAAATAATTTTTTAATTCTAATATAGCATTTTACAAAAGCATACCTACATGTCGTTATTTTACCCTTTAATATACAACAAATTTAAATGCTTTATTCTTATATTTTCCCGCGAGAGAGATTGAGAAACTAAAATTTCTCGCCTCGCCATCTACGCGATAAGACGCCAAATCAGTCAACCGTTTTGGAAACTCCTCCCATATTAATAAGCGAGCGTCATCTGCTGGCGAATCCTTTAGAATTACGTTTTACAGGCTCTTTATATTAATTTAAAATTTCTTTTTTTTTTCTTTAATGAATTGAAAACATTCTTCACTATATTCTTAAAATAATGCTGATGATGATAATAATAATAATAATAATAATAATAATAATAATAATAATAATAATAATAATAATAATAATAATAATAATAATAATAAAACTTGTAATGGTAAATTTAAAATACTTTTTAAGTAAAATTAGCAATAATAATAATAAAAGAGAGAGAGGAGGGGATATAAATTAATACTAAATATTTAATTGATATGCTTTAACATTGGAGTTATGTCTTGTACCTTGACTTAGGACTACCCTCTTTTAATATTAGCACGGTGTTTTTATTTGTTATTTATTTATTGTTTTACTTTAAAGAAATTTATTTCAGATTTACTAGTTTACAATGTCATGCAATAAATTAAAAAAAATAAAGCTGGTGAGAAAATAATTCCATGTTTAATAATTTTTATTATTTAGAATTCAAAGAAGAGCTTTATTTTATTCATTATTTTTGCATTTCATTAAAAAACAAGAAAAGTTTTATAGAAGAAACCCTTAGAATTTTATTTTTATTCTTGAGAAAAGAAGTGGAAAAAATAAAAATTACTTTATATTAATTTTAGGTACCAATTACTTTCAAATATATGATATTATGATCATGATATTAAAATTAGTAAATCTCAAATAATCTTTTTTTCTTTAAAGAAAAAAAAATAACAAATAAATAAAATATGCTAATATTAACAGATGTTAGTCTTAAATCAAAATAAATTGACTTTTTTTTTTTTTTTTTTTTTTTTTTTTTTTTTAGGTTTTTAGGGAAAAACTTTTTTTTTTAACGTTAAATAATTTTAATGCAAATTCACTAGCTTATGATGTCATATCATAAAATTAAAATTTTATGTGTAGCTACAGAAATAACTATATTACTGTCATTATTATTATCTTAAGTATATTATGAAAAATGTTTTTAATTAATTATTAAGAAGAAAAAAGAAATGTAAAATTAATTTGGATTTAAATTTTAACTATATTAAAACAATATCTTACTATTTTTTTAAGTCCAAATGTAACACGCTCTTAAATATTTATTTATAAAAAATAAGTTAAATAAATTGAGCATTTTTTAAGGTATAAATAATAAGAAAAACACGATAGATTTACTATAATAATGAAAATCTTTAAAAATAACTAAAAATTAAGTAGCATATTACATGGATTAAATTGTACTTTAAAAAGTAAACCTTGGGTAATGGAACGGAAAAAAAAAGAAACTACATGCTTAAGTTATTTATTTTTCTTATGAAAACAAATATTTAATTAAAAACAGCGTTTTTTCTTATTTATTTACCTTATCAGTCAAATATTTTATGTTAAAAAAAGGGGATAAACAAAAGTAAAGCATTTTTTTCTCATGAAGAAAAACTTATGTAATCGCCACTCCCTCACACGCATGCTCGACCAATGTCATCTGGGAGTTCGGTGCTTAGAAGTACTCACACAGTGGATCACCTGTACAATACAATATCGTATAATGTGTATATCTAGTATTATATATCAACGAGGAGGACTTAATGCCATTAACGGCGCTCACTCGTTGGTTGAATTATATACTATTGAAAGACTTTATATGCAGTGAATCACATTTTTATAATAAAAAATATAACTATATAATTTTAGTGATGTGAGTGGAATAAATTTTAATATTGGCTTTTTAGTTTGAATAAGTACACTAATTTACAATTTCCTTTCTCTTTTATTGAATAAGTTTTTAGCGTATGCTTTTTCTTTCAACGCCATCATTCAGGGTAAGTTTGATCCATGGATAGTAACTTTGCCCGACGTCCTAGTTTTCAACATTTTTGACATCAAGAATTTAGATAATCTCTAGTGCTGTACTCTGTTAGCAAAGTTATAAAGTAGTTTGTTATTCTGTATTAAAAAAATAGCAATATTATACACAATTAATTGCATAATTCGGCTATTATTGTGAAGTGTAGTTTTTCAAGTTAACTTTGAATGTTGTTTTGAGTTTGTTGCAATCAAATTAATTTTTTACAGTGAATAAAAAAATACTTATTTATCACACATACTTTTATCTAAATGTTGTAAATAAGCTAATATTTTGAGATTATATGTTTACTAATAACTAATGAAATATAAAATAAGATTAAAACTACCATTAATCCCTTTTTCAGTATAATATATAATGCTCAATGTTAGGCATAAGTTTATTGTTCACAGATAATAGATGCTAATTATATGCAGACTAAAAATGTAATTATTTGTATATATTTAACGGAAGCCCATGCAGAAAATAAAGAACATATATGGGTAGCCATTGAAAACATAAATTTCAATCACATTCCGATTTGACTACCTATCTGACAATATATTGCCCCTATTATCATATTATAAACATTGATATTTTATGAGGTATAAAACTTTTTCTTATTTTTTAGCTAAATATAATCACGGTATTCTTCTTATACTCTGCTCATGCATAATACTTATAGTAATTTTATAAATTATACAAATCTTGTGATGTTGGTGAATGTAAATTACAAGTCTTAAAATATATGAAAAAAATGTGGTTAAAAATAGTACCAATTGCAATACCTTTTTTAGTATTTTTTTTTAATAGTCTATTTTATGTTATATTAATGACACGGTGCAAAGTTGCACTACATGGCTGGATAACTTTGACAAAATTAAAAATCAATTTTTTATTATTTATAACATTATTATTCCTTAATTTCTGGCAGTATAAATCATTGAGGAGGATTTCTTCCATTCTATGTCACTAGTTGCAGCAATATTAGTGAAATAAGAGTGGGGTGTCTGAAAATAGAGAAATTGCGGATCAAAGTTGCCATAAAAGATTGTAAAAAAAGGAATGCACATCGAATTCCCATTTAATTCGTTACGATTTTTGTATGCAAATTTTAAGGTAATTTCTGTTTATAGACCCTATCAGTGATGACGTCACAGACAACTCAACTTCCCATTTTAGCCGAAAATGCGTTCCATACAAACAACAGAGTGAAGAAAAAGATAGAGATGGAATAGTATGCAGCTACAATTGCAATCGCGAAATAGTTAAAAGGGTCACAATTTTGCCAAACAATTGTGGCTCGATATGGAAACTTCTCCTAGTTTAGTAAATTCAGTCGTTGTTCCACGTTCTTCTCTTTTTTTTGAACGATCATATTGCACGTGGTTTTAACAGTATAGAACATCTCTAAAACACTCTGAACTCTATGTGTTTGTTTGGATGGTAGTTGAGGCTGATATGTTGAGTTGAGTTGCCTGTGACGTCACACTGATAGAATCTATTTATCACAACTTTTTTTTTTTTTACAATTTGGTTTAATATATTTGAAGGTTTGTGCACGGTCTTTCAAAAACAAAACAAATACCACTACAATAATATAAATAGAAAATTGCCATATAAAGTTTGTCGGAGTTTTTTCTTTTTCTTTTTCTTTTTTTTTTTTGCATAAGTTATTGAAATCAATAAGACAAGATTTGTTTTCAATATCTATTTCTATTATTATTAGATGGTATTTTTTTTTCTTTTGGTTACTGTTATAATATGATTTATAATTAATGGATGAACGTCAGATTTCATTTTCAGAAAATATACTGTTATGTGTAAAATTAACACAATTGACCACACGCACGGGGAGGAGCTTGCAATGTTTCCCACAAGCATTGCGGTATTTGATTGGGTATTGGTGAATGCTTGTGGCATAAATGGAGAAGTTGATTAGCTAGAATCCATCGTGACGTTCTTTGACGTCAGAAATGCTAGTGGTCCATTAACATTTTCTTCATAATTTATTTATTTCATTTCAAAGGGCGACAATGCACATAATCTATTTCTCATGTGCCGTCTCTGCATCCCCTCCCCCTCTTGCTACTAAGTGGGACTTTGCCTGAAAAGAACCCATATGTTCGATGGTTTATGTAAAGTTCAATGGAATATTCTATTTCCTTTCCGGCTGGCAATAGTAATTTCGGCGAACATTCGTTATCGACAAAAATACTGATAAGTATTCAGACGGAACCGAAACTATTTCAATTCCTAAAAAAATGGTTATTCCTAATTTGACAAAAGTCAAATTAGGAAAGGCAAATCATTCAGCAAGCAGAAAGGCAAATTAATTTAACCTTTTAATGGTCGCATTAAATAACAATTAAGAAATTCAAATTCATTATTCCCATCACTTTTTTGAAGAAGAAAAAATATTTATCTTATTTAATGACAAGTAAAGATGATACCAGAATAAAACCAATTACACTATTTTATAAAACAGGTGAGAATCATACAATTCTGAATTAAAGCCGTGAAACTTGCAGCCCGTGAATGTATCGGGCGCGATGATTAAGTGGTTAATAAAAATGAATTCCACAAAAAAAGTCCTGTAATTACGAAAACGATAATGATAATAATGTACTTCTATTTGCTACTTCTAACTCATTTTGAAAAGGATTACTGGAACTTCGCCCATACTTTTAGAACTGCTACTTCACTGAAATAATCTTCTTCAAGGTAAAAAGCTTAATAATGCAAAAAAGATTTTACAAAAGATTTTTTTTCGCCATAACTAAAAATATAAACCAACGGTAATCACTTTTATGGCAGCAATCTTACTAATTCTTATTAATATTCTTCTTATTTTTTTCCAATTGGAAGTTGTAAATCTTAAATTATAATTTATTCCTCTTATTGATTAATTGATAATCTTTCTTTGAAACTCATGATTGATAATCTTAATTGATAACTTTTTAGTGTCGATAATCAAAAAGAATGGGCTACATTTTTTAACAGTGTTATATTTTTCATGACCTAATAAGCGCTCATTGCAGCAAAATTACAAGTAAAACTTAAAAATGTGTAACTTTATTCGAAGAACTGTTTCCTAATAATCTATACATATTTTTAAAAAATGGCTGCGTATTAACTCCTACAAGACATGTTGGTGTTGACCTCCTACAAGATAAGGTTGGTTATAACGAAATTAATTTCTACGAAGAAAGAGCAAACAAAACTTGTATAGCAGACGCGAGAAGTTGCGCGGTCGAATTTGATGTTAACGATTAAGCTAGTTATCAGTTTATGTAAATTGTAAATGAATTGGTTACTTTATGACAACAACCGATATATTTTATTTCGATTGTTTGACTACATAAGATACTGATAAAAAGAATATGTTTTTAACATAAGTTCTGTCTTTTAACAAAGTAATATGCTATAAATTCCGATTTAATTCACTGTAACTTTTACATGACAATTTTCCAAATAGTTAAAAAGTATAATAAGTTAAAAATGACGAATTAGGTGTGCGGAGCGATATGGTCAACAAATGTTACTAAATGAATCGACTGCCTAACATGAGCAGCCGAATGACATGAATTATATATTATACGCGTACATAGAATTCGAAGAAGAGATCATTAAGTGATAATATTATCCATCAGTATTACTATTTGTATTATATTCATCATCATTTTTATATTATTAAAGCAGTGTTATTTTTAACTTTTACCTGCACAATTCATTTACATAATCTATTAATGTCACATTTCTGAAATAAAGTAAGCAAAGCCTCCAGTACAGATTCCATGAAAGCAATTCTTTCTTTTTAGGAATTAAAAACCAGTCTAACTTGTTGCTGTTTTGGTACAAAATGAAAGAAATATATTTTTATACACGAAGCATCATCCAATATTGCCGGCTTTTTTTTTTCTGTTTTACCCAAATCATGTACTCAATTTCCATAATATTTATCTTCGAGGTAAACGGCCAGAAAAATCTGTCATTGAATAAAACAAAAATTGCAAATTGTTCTCGAAGCAAAAATATTTTTCTCTTTTGCCTCGGATACAAAACAGTTATCGACATGGAAATAGTATTGAGAGTTGAAAAACATGGCCTATATTCATAATTATTTCGAAAATACGTCAGTTGACATATTATCCGTTGACTGTCTTCCAGAAACCCTTCGGATGTCAGAGTCGAATAGCTCCGCCCCAAATAACGCCTTCAACTGAATTTTAATAGTTTTAATGCACATTTTTGTAAACATTCATACTGTTATTAATGACGCAAGCTTTCGGCACTTTTTAGAATATACGGGACCATATAAATATTTCTTACATTAAAAATGATTATTTTTGGACAACTATTATATATGTTTTTTTTGTTTTGTTTTTTAATCGCAATATTTTTTTATTGCTGTTCCACACAGTTTTTATTAACATAAAATTATATAAAAAATTCAGTTATGCTTCTTTGGCATCTATATAACCTCATGTAGTTGCATGAAATTCGGTTCAGTAGTTTCCGAGAAAATTAGTTTTTTAAAGAAATAAAAAAAAAAATTTTATTTCCTAAAATATCAATATTTGTCAAGTAATATTTAGCGTAACATAATGACAGAGAGGTTAACACTTCTGGAGAAAAAAAAAAATCACGAAGTTTGATTGAAATTACGTTTCCAGTGCTTATTCGAATATGCCTTTTCCTGCGTGCGTGCAACGCGTTCTGTAGGAACATTGCAAAGCCTAGAAAAATAATTTTACACATGACTTCCGTAAATTAGAGAGTTTTCGAAAATTGAAGATATTTTCCAAAAATGTTTAGAAAAGAAATAATTTTTAAGCTTGTTTACATTTTTACAGTATTAAGAAGGACTTTAATTCCTATTAAGCAAACAAAAACACGTCCAAAATTTATCATTTTTAATCATTTTTCGCAATATCTCTACAATCGGCAAAGTCTAATTCACGGAAGTCTTTCCTAAATGTGCAAATTTATTTTTCGATTAGATCGCGTTCTCAGATTTCATTATTTATCGACAATCAGAAAATTTAAGGTACTCTCGAGTGATTGCCCCCGCCCTTTTTTAGGTGCGTTCGTAATTATATAATACGTAGCACCTATAGTTGTCGTTCAGTCCGTCCGTCTGTCCGTCCGCATATAACAACGCAAAAACTACCCAACCGAATCGTTTGAAATTTAAAATACATAATTATTACATAATTTTGTCGAGTCATTTCAAATTTTATGAAAATCGGATGCATAGATCAATTACAGGGGCAATCAAAAGTATTCCATTACATTACGGTCAATGGGGAAAAAAGTTTCAAATGCATTTTAATCGTTTGAAATTTAAAATACGCAATTATTACATAATTCTGTCGAGTTATTTCAAATATTTTGATAATCGTGTGCATAGATCAATTACAGGGGCAATCAAAAGTATTCAATTACATTATGGTCAATTAGGAAAAAGTTTCAAATATATTCTATACGTTTGAAATTTAAAATACATAATTATTACATAATTTTGTCGAGTTATTTCAAATTATATGAAAATCGGATGCATAGATCAATTACAGGGGCAATCAAAATTATTCCATTACATTACGGTCAATGGGGAAAAAAGTTTCAAATGCATTTTAATCGTTTGAAATTTATAATACGCAATTATTACATAATTCTGTCGAGTTATTTCAAATATTTTGATAATCGTGTGCATAGATCAATTACAGGGGCAATCAAAAGTATTCAATTACATTATGGTCAATTAGGAAAAATTTTCAAATATATTCTATACGTTTGAAATTTAAAATACATAATTATTACATAATTTTGTCGAGTTATTTCAAATTATATGAAAATCGGATGCATAGATCAATTACAGGGGAAATCAAAAGTATTCCATTACATTACGGTCAATGGGGAAAAAAGTTTCAAATGCATTTTAATCGTTTGAAATTTATAATACGCAATTATTACATAATTCTGTCGAGTTATTTCAAATATTTTGATAATCGTGTGCATAGATCAATTACAGGCGCAATCAAAATTATTCAGTTACATTATGGTCAATTAGGAAAAAGTTTCAAATATATTCTATACGTTTGAAATTTAAACAACATAATTATTACATAATTTTGTCGAGTTATTTCAAATTTTATGAAAATCGGATTTATAGATCAATTATAGTTACACTCAAAAGTATTCCGTTACATTACGGTCAATGGGAAAAATGTTTCAAATGCATTTTAATCGTGTTACACTCATACGAACTTAATAAAATTTATATGCAACTATAAAGTACATATTATAATATACATCATACATAATTTGTGGTGCAAAGAACATTTGTTATTGATTTACAAGGCCACACAAAAGTATTACATTATATAATGGTATAGGAAGAACATTGTTTGATGAGCGTTTTAATTGTAATTCACTATTTACAATTTTATGAGATTGACATATGAAAGTAATATTTTTAAAACTTCGTTATCGTACGAACGCACCTAATTTGCTACGCTTCACGTGCAATTTCCAACTTGTTTCTTTTTAATCTTCCTCTATGGCCTCGCGCAGGTTTATGTTCAAAATATTGAGTTAGATTATATATTAGATTGTAAAGGTGTTTTGTGCTGAAAGAGATTTTTAAATGCTACTTGTATTAAATTTGCATTTTATCTATTTACTTTTTCTAAATTAATTTGCAGTTTTCATATGTTTTGCTCTAATAAAGAACAGAAACATCTATGCGGGAGAAACATTTAACCCATACTGGTAAAAGTTTCTTGAATGGTTTTTAACTCATTATACATGGTTTCTTGAAAATATTGATATTTTAACGAAGAACTAATTAAATAACGAGTTAACTCTTGACAGTAGGGTTTCTCGTGGTTTCTTTAAATAGTTATTTAAGTAGGTCCAAAAGACGGACGGGGAGGAATGGCAGAATGAGACATAAAGCGTATATCCTGCCTTAGCTGGGCATATAATAAAACGAGGACATTCCCATGTTTAAGGACCAGGCACATAGCACTAACTTTTTACGGTCAGCGTCGCTATTTTTGATCTTTCGTGTCGGTGCTTTGATGTATAAATTGCTTTTTCAGTGAACTTTTTGGAACTTCAAGAGAGAAATCGAACTCGAAATCAGTTGACAGCTTTACGACTGAAGATGGGGGAGATAAACTTTCCTTTCCTTTGTCAATTCGATAGGGTCAGTTCCTTTAAAAATCATTTAAAGGGGTTTCACCTTTGTTCCGTACATAAACAAAGATAGATTTATTGCTCTTTTAGTGTAATAAAAAGTAGTGCTGTTCGCTCGCAGCCTAAGTGTGTACTCCAATTAAATGAGAAGACCCGTTCGCTAACACTAATGTTATGGAAGAAATTTATAAAGATATCTCCAGTAGCATATCAATATTTTTAGATGATATTTTTTATTTTATTTTTATTTATTTTTTGCATTGCATAGTTGAAACTAATCTGAATGCAGGCAGTTTTTTTTTTTTTTTTTTTTTTTTTTTTTTCTTTTTCGATTTTAGTTACAGATTTTTTTTTACAAAGGTGCTTTTGCGAACCGGTTCTGAAAATGATGGCGTAATCATACAAAATAATTGTAAACAAGGTAAAGAAAATAAAAAACAGTCTGCATACTGACCAATCTCAACTATTCAATGAAAATAATATTCTGAAATTTTCATGAACTATTATTTCTGTTTTTTATCATAACATAGCGGATTTCTTCAGGGGGGCTCCATCTCCTGAATCCCCCGTAGTCTCATTAAATTTATAACTTTCTATTAATTGTGCTAATGGTAATCGTATATCTTCCATTTCTTTATATATTTTGATTTATAAGGATAAGTAACAGTTTGGAACAGCATTTTTCATTATCCTCACACTTCTACATACCTGCCAACTACAAACACTAAATCTGATCTATGAACTTTTGTAAGTGTAAACTCGCGTAATCTACAGTTTCACCATTTTGTTTCCAAAAAAAAAAAAAAAAAAAGTTTTGATTGTTGCTCTATAATATTTATATCTAACATCTTATCTAAATACATAATAATCTACTCAATAGAATTAATTCACTAAAACCATCTAAATATACTAGGTATGTTTGAAGACTTTTAAAGCCAACAGCAGATTATTCATCATCTTGTCCATTGCCAACTAATTAAGCCGCAAACGTGATTTGGTGCAATGAAATAGCTTTTCTGACAGCTATCCAATTGTATACAAATTAGAATTAAAATCATAATGTTATAAAAAACGTTCATATATAACGCAAACCAATGTTTCAGATCAAATTACCAAAGATTAAATTTTTTTTTATTCACTCAGCTGACTCTGCTGCTTTATGTTTCGTAATCTGAATTAATTAAAGGGTTTTTTCACAGACAAACTATTTTATGAAATTTTTCACGTGGAAATATTTTAATTTTAGTGTCCAAAGGTTTTAAAGATATTTTAAAAGAAAAAAATATTTTATCTATTTAATTAATCCAGGTTTTATCTGTAATTAGCAGCTCAGTGATTTATTTTTTCTTCTGAAAATATACGTGTTTCATTTTTCTTTGCAGAAATGCGTCCGTAGTAGAAAAAGGTGTAAAATTAATTAAAATAATAATTTTTAAAGGTTATTCTGAAAAATATGATATTAGGCAAACGTACTGATCATAGTTTGTTTCATGTTTAATTTCTAGTCAAAATGTAAAATAGTTTTTTTTTTTTTTTTTTTTTTTTTTTTTTTGTAAAGTTTATGACAAAATGTTATTTGTGTTGTCTATAAGAGGATACGCTTCGCTCATCCTAATTATACTTAAATCTAAAAGTTCTATACCTATTTGAATTCCTTCAATGCTATCTTTACTTTAACAGTATAAAAACAGTTAAAACATGTGAAAATAACTAGCACTGTTAGTTAAATTGCTATCTTCTTTCTTTATTTTCGAATAAACAAAGTCTTTATTAACTTTAAGTGCATTCGTGTAAAGTCTTTTTTTAATCCACATTTTGTGAACTTCCATCGAAAAACGGTATATTAATCTAGTCCAGAATCACCAGATGATTTGATCCGTCTTTATTTGACTTCAAAGTAAGTAATTAGATACCTTTCTTTCGTTCTCTTTAATCTGACTCTATCGACAGTTTAAATTTACTTTTTATACAACTCTTTCCATTTCAATTTGAGTTATTTTTTTTTCCACGTAATTGTTTGAATAATAACTGCAAATTCGAAAATTAAACATTTAATTTACAGCACAATTAATTACCTGCACCAATTCACTTTAAGCTTTTTGGCGACAAATTAGTAATTCATTACATTTGCAGAGGATGAAGGAGACAGTGCAACAAGTTACGTCATGTATAGGCGCATTTTTCATAGAAAATCAAAAACATAATTTTCATTTTTTAAACTTTTTATTTTTAGTTTCGTAAACACGGTTTAGGCTTCCTTAGAAAGACCCCCACGGAGGGCATCTCACCCCATTCGGGCCTATATCCCACGTGTAGATAATCGGCCGACTTAAAATAATCCAAACCAAACTAAACTTAATTTTTTATAGAAAAATTTTATGCAATTGATGTGTACAGTTAAAATTTCAATAAATATAATTTAAAATGTCCGAAGATGATATTTGTTTTATTTTTGTAACCGAAAAATTTCGAAAGAATTGAAGTAGAATCGCTGTGTCATTGAAGTAGTCATTGAAGTAGAATCGCTTTTGAATAGTGTTGTAATTTGACAGCCGATTATCAACACGAGTTATATAGGCGCTAAAGGGGGGATGCCCTCCGAGGGAGTCTTACTAAAAGAACCCAACCCTTATTTACGCAAGGCAATCCAAGGTTCAATGAAAACCTCGGAAAACTCCGAAAGATTATGCCGACGTCCGCGAATGGATTACGTCTTCTGAAGTATCATACTTTTCTTAAATGGAAAGTATAAGTATAAAATTAATTTTTTTTTAAATCATGTGTTATTTCTCTACTTAATCATGTTCGGATTTCAGAAGAAGTCATTGAACATGAAGAAGTTATTTTTAATGTATCCATGCGAATTTTGTGTTAATATTTACCACACACAAACGTCTAAATCCTTTTCTTTGGTACAGAAATCTAGCATATTTGTACAGAATCTTAAAACAAAATAATGAACTTTTAAATTTTAAACTCGCACCATAAAATTTGTAAAATAATATTTTATTAATAAATGATAGTGTTGTAAGGCTTCAAAACAGAAACAATATAAATACGCTCATGCAAGTCGGCCTCTATCAATAGTAGCTGATTTGTGTTATGTTTTCTTAAATAAGCTGATCTTTGCTGTCCACCTGGTGCCGCTAATGTTTTATATTCAATCATAGGGTTGGTCTGGTTTTGCTTATGGCGGCCGATTATCAACACGATTACCCTAGACCCAAAGGAGGAGGGGGATGTCATCTTCTGTGAAGGTCCTTCTAAGGGAACCTAACCCATACTTACGCAAGGAAATCCAAGGTTCGAAGAAAACCACGGAAAACTCCGAATACTGAGGCCGACGGTCGTGACTGGTTTCGAACCCAACATCAACTGTCTACCAGTTACGATGGCTCGATCATAGTGTGTTAGGTAGTTACAATGTGGGGTTAAGCGTTTCGATTCATTTTAAGGTTGATTGATTGATTTTTGTCGTCCGATTATCTACGCTAATGGGATATAGGACCAGGGGGAGTGCCCTCCGTGGGGGTCTTTCTAAGGGAACCTAACCCGTATTTACGCAAGGTTCGAAGAAAACCACGGAAAACTCCGAACGGCTAGGCCGACAGCCGCGATTGGGTTCGAACCCAGCACCTGCCGTCTACCAGTTGAGAGGTCCGAACCTCTCGGCCACTGGTGGGGCTCATTTTAAGGAGTCGAGTCATTTCCGGTTTGTTGTAAAGATGACGCAATTGTATATCTTGTATCGCTTATAAGATATTTTTTACGCGGACGCTCGAATTATTTTTCCTTTTTTATATATATAAGACACATTTAAAAAAAAATCTTAGTGTGCTGGCCCGGAACTGGGAGTGGACACACTGAAAGGCCTGAAATTTTCAGACATGGACAGGCCCGACAAATAAAGGAAAAAAAATCGACTCGGACCGAACAACAACAACAAAAAACAAAAAATAATAATAATATAAATTTAGCCCAAACTTGATAAAAAACATAGTAGCCCGGCAGTTTGCTCGGTTGAAAACAGCTAATGGTCCGACCCTGAAAAGAAGTTAAAATCTCCACCTTTGCTTGACCCGGCATCACTGAATTCCTTGGATTTTTACGTCAGTATGAATAATAATAATAATAATAATAATCCTTACGATGAGTTCTGACCAAAATTATTAGTATTATTATTATGTCTATAATCTTCATTTTTAAAGAAGCATCCTAGATGCAATATTTATTTTTTAATGAGTCTCAATTTGTATGTAAATGTGTCAGTTAGCATTAATATCCTTAATCAACATTTTGCGTACTATGTTTAAGAGATAAGAAAAACCCTGATTAGGTTTTCTGCTTTGAAAGATTCCGAAACTTGTTGGGAGAGAATTTCATCCATAGTAGCTAAAAGACAAAAAAGACCGCTTATATATATATGTATAAGTATATATATATGTATATGTATATATATCACCTGTAAGTGCTTGTGAGTGTGTTTATAAAATTTTACAAAAATTCCAACTGTACTATAAATTTTAAACGATACAATTATACTGTTGATTATAAGAATTATATCCTCAAAAAAGTTAATTAAATATCAATTTAAAAAAATGCATTGAATTTTTGTCAGTTTTATGATTCTAATATTTATTTAAATGCAGAATAAAAATCAGGTATTCGTCAGCAAATAACATGGATGATATTATGTGGATAAAGAAATAGACAAAACCTTCCTAGAACTAAATAAAGGATGGCGATATTTTGTTATTATATTTATTTTATATTTTATAGAAATATTATATTAATAACATTTATGTAACATTTATCTGTTATAAAAAGTTAATTAAATCCAATTGATTTTTTAAGATTTTTTAAGTGGTTAAGTTTTTAGATCATGGTCTATATTTTATTTAATTTTTTGGAATAGAGCGCGTGTTTTTTGTTATTTATATCTCATTGTCGCGTGTCATTTGTATTGTCCGAGAAATATTTTAAAATTTTGTTTTATTTATATTATGACTATGGAACTTATTTGACGGTTCCGAAACATGTCAATGTATTTTATTTTTACTATAACACCTTTCTTAAGAAAAATTAAAATTGTTATTAAAATATTTATCTGTTAATACAATTTTGAATTCAGAACAATTACTATAACTGGAACAAAGAAATTTGATAACATACATACAGGAAATTGGAAACATACATATATAAATATTTTACTATGATAATTTTATTATTATTATTATTATTATTATTAATTATTATTATTATTATAGTAGGTAATGAAATTAAAGCAGTGTTATTTTTAACTCTTACCTTCACAATTCATTTACATAATCTGTTAATGTCACAATTCTGAAATAAAGTAAGCAAAGCCTCCAGTACAGATTCCATGAAAGCAATTCTTTCTTTTCGGGAATTAAAAACCAGTCTAACTTGTTGCTGTTTTGGTACAAAATGAAAGAAATATATTTTTATACACAAAACATCATCCAATATTGCCGGCTTTTTTTTTTTTTTTTTTTTTTTTTGTTTATGTTTTACCCAAATTATGTACCAAGTTTCCATAATATTTATCTTCGAGGTAAACGGCCAGAAAAATCTGTCATTGAATAAAACAAAAATTGCAAATTCTTTTCGAAGCAAAAATATTTTTCTCTTTTGTCTCGGATACAAAACACCAGTTATCGACATGGAAATAGTGTTGAGAGTTGAAAAACATGGCCTATATTCATAATTATTTCGAAAATACGTCAGTTGACATATTATCCGTTGACTGTCTTCCAGAAACGCTTCGGATGTCAGAGTTGAATAGCTCCGCCCCAAATAACGCCTTCAAATGAATTTTAATAGTTATAATGCACATTTTTGTAAACATTTATACTGTTATTAACATCGCAGGCTTTCGGTATTTTTTAGAATATACGAGACCATATAAATATTTCTTACATTAAAAATGGTTATTTTTGGACAACTATTATATATGGTTTTTTTTTTTTTTTTTTAATTGCAATATTTTTTTGTTGCTGTTCCACACAGTTTTTATTAACATAAAATTATATAAAAATTTCAGTTATGCTTCTTTGGCATCTATATAACCTCATGTAGTTGCATGAAATTCGGTTCAGTAGTTTCCGAGAAAATTAGTTTTTAAAGAAATCAAAAAAAAAAAAAAAAAATTATTTCCTAAAATATCAATATTTATCAAGTAATATTTAGCGTAACATAATGTCAGAGAGGTTAACACTTCTGAAGAAAAAAAAAATCACGAAGTTTGATTGAAATTACGTTTCCAGTGCTTATCCGACTATGCCCTTTCCTGCGTGCGTGCAACGCGTTTTGTAGGAACATTGCAAAGCCTAGAAAACTAATTTTACACATGACTTCTGTAGATTAGAGAGTTTTCGAAAAATGAAGATATTTTCCAAACATGTTTAAAAAAGAAATAATTTTTAAGCTTGTTTACATTTTTACAGTATTAAGAGGGACTTTAATTCCTATTAAGCAAACAAAAACACGTCCAAAATTTCTCATTTTTAATCATTTATGGCAATATCTCCACAATCGATAAACTCTCTAATTCACGGAAGTCTTTCCTAAATGTGCAAATTTATTTTTCGATTAGATCGCGTTGTCAGATTTCAATATTTATCGGCAATCAGAAAATTTAATGGAATCTCGAGTGATTTCCCCCGCTTTTTTTTCTATTTAATATTCCTCTATGGCCTCGCGCAGGTTTATGTTTAAAATATTGAGTTAGATTATATATTAGATTGTAAAGGTGTTTTATGCTGAAAGAGATTTTTAAATGCTTCTTGTATTAAATTCGCATTTAATGTATTTACTTTTTCTAAATTAATTTGCAGTTTTCATATGTTTTGCTCTAATAAAGAACTGAAACATCTATGCGGGGGAAATATTTAACCTATACCGGTAAGAGTTTCTTGAATTGTTTTTAATTCATTATACATGGTTTCTTCGGAATATTGATATTTTAACGAAAAACTAATTGAATTACGAGGTAACTCTTGAGGTAGGGTTTCTCGTGGTTTATTTAACCCTTTCCGGCGCGGAGTAAGTTTAATTGAAATAATTATCTGCCACCAGAATTTATAAACGAATTTATTAGAGAATACGAACTTGCTTATTTTCAGGCATTTTATCAAAGGAAAAATTTAATTAAATATTCTTGGTGCCAGTAAAATTAAAATTAGGTGTCCTTTTTAAGGGACACCGCGCCGGAAAGGGTTAAATAGTAATTTAAGTAGGTTCAAAAGACGTACGGGGAGGAATGGCAGAATGAGACATAAAGCGTATATCCTGCCTTAGCTGGGCATATAATAAAACGAGGCCATTCCCATGTTTAAGTACCAGGCACATATCACTAACTTCCTGCGGTCAGGCGTCGCTATTTTTTATCTTTCGTGTCAGTGCTTTGATGTATAAATTGCTTTTTCAGTGAACTTTTTTGAATTTCAAGAGAGAAATCGAACTCGAAATCAGAACACAGCTTTACGACTGAAGATGGTGGGAGATAAACTTTCCTTTCCTTTATCAATTCGGTAGGGTCAGTCCCTCAAAAATCATTTAAAGAGGTGTCACTTTCGTTCCGTACGGAAACAAAGATAGATTTATTGCTCTTTTAGTGTAATAAAAAGTAGTGCTGTTCGCTCGCAGCCTAAGGGTGTACTCCAGTTAAATGAGAAGACCCTTTCGCTAATATTAATGTTATGGAAGAAATTTATAAAGATATCTCCAGTAGCATATCAATATTTTTAGATGATATATTTTATTTTATTTATTTATTTTTTGTATTGCATAGTTGAAACTGATCTGAATGCAGGCAGTTTTTTTTTTTTTTTTTTTTACTTTTTCGATTTTAGTTACAGATTTATATATATATATATATATATAAAGGTGCTTTTGCAAACCAGTTCCGAAAATGATGGCGTCCTCATACAAAATATCTGTAAACAAGGTAAAGAAAATAAAAAACAGTCTGCATACTGATCAATCTCAGCTATTCAATGAAAATGATATTCTGAAATTTTCATGATCTATTATTTCTGTTTTTTATCATAACATAGCGGATTTCTTCAGGGGGGCTCCGCCCTCCTGAATCCTTCGTAGTCTCATTAAATTTATAACTTTCTATCAATTGTGCTAATAGTAATTGTATATCTTCCATTTCTTTTTACATTTTAATTTATAAGGATAATTAACAGTTTGGGACAGCATTTTTCATTATCCTCACACTTCTACATGCCTGCCAACCACAAACACCTAAATTTGATCTATCAGGAACTTTTGTAAGTGTAAACTCGCATAATCTACAGTTTTGCAATTTTGTTTCCGAAAAAAAAAAAAAGTTTTGATTGCTGCTCTATAATATTTATATCTAACATCTTATCTAAATACATAATAATCTACTCAATAGAATTAATTCACTAAAACCATTTAAATATAGGTATATTTGAAGACTTTTAAAGCCAACAGCTGATTATTCATCATCTTGTCCATTGCCAATTAATTAAACCACAAATGTGATTTGGTGCAATGAAATAACTTTTCTGACAGTTATCCAATTGTATACAAATTAAAATTAAAATCATAATGTTATAAAAAACGTTCATATTTAACGCAAACCAATGTTTTAGATCAAATTACCAAAGTTAAAAAAAAATTTTACTTCCCTCAGCTGACTCTGCTGCTTTATCTTTCGTAATCTGAATTAATTAAAGGGTTTTTACATAGACTACAAGCTGCTACCGCTGACTCCATTCCCGTATTATTATAAAATGATAAATTTATAAAATAAGCTAATCATTTCTTTTTTCGTAATTGATAACATGAAAAATTAATCAAGTCTTCATCACATTTCAACGGTGACAATACGGAATTTTATATTTATATGGCCTTGACATACCTCAATCATAAAAATGTGAAAATTAAAGCCAATTATTAGAAACTATTGCCAAAAAGAAAGTATAACGAATGTAAAAATAAGTGCCAAGTAAAACATAGGAATCGACGAATCTTTATTCGGAAAATAAGAAATGATGCGTGTTGATGCATGAAATACTCTTGTAGAGATTTTTAAAACATCTCTCAAGGAAATATCAATGATTTTAAATGAAATATCTTTTACAAGTGAATTTTAATTAAAAAACAAACCTGTAACAGGAAACCTTCGAAAGGGCGCCCAGAAAAGCTGTAAAGAGCGCCGCTTTGGACAGTCCTGGTTTATACGAATGAAAATATTTATTTCCAAATCAATGATATCATCTTGCGGAAGCATAATTATGTCATTTACTAACCACTTGCTTTTGAATTTTTTTTCTTATTGAAATTTTCGATTAAAAATTAAACAATTCTGTTAGCTGTATGCAGACGATAAACCGTGAAATATTGGTGTCATTGTTTTTGAATAATCAGAATTAACAATAATAAAACATGGCACATTTATTTCAATCGCAAAGCATATTAATTTAATTTTTGATATATGAGGTCAAATTCACATTGTTTTCGTATTTTCGTATTATTTTGATTATGAACATGTATTCATGTCAATTTTTTATTTCATTTTCCTTTTACAGAAAATCTTTCAAATCAAAATTAACTGTTTAGCATAAATTATTATTTCGAGATCTGATTTTCTTGCAACGGTAAGATAAATATTGAAAGATTAGATTTTTATCGAAAAGATTAAATTTTATAGAAAAATATCAATTTATTCTTTATGAAAATAATGAGTTTTTAATTTATAAGAAAAATATTTGAACAAATTAAATAGAACATAGCCTGTCTTTGATTCTGGCGTAAAATCCATGTTTAAATAAAGATATTACATTACAGAAAATGGAAAAATTTGTCGATTCGTTTGCAGTTTAAAATAAAACTATTCTTTAAGCCAGTATCTTCTTGAAAATAAATTTTAAAGATAAATTTTTAAAAATTCCATTAGAGGGCGCCTTAAACTTCAGAGTAACCAACAATTAATTTTATCCGTTATTTTTTTGTTCTAATTAAATGCTTGCAAAAACTTATTAAATGTTTTCGGAAGCTTAGATTTAAACTTAAATTTAGAGCTCAAAATCTGAATAATTAGGAGTAGTTAAGTAGCGCAAATTGAAGTGTCTTCAGCAGTTGAAATTTAACACCCCCCTCCTCGAACACAATTCAATTTTTCGCTACTTAAACACTCCCAACGATTCAGAATTTGAGCCTAAAAGTTTATGCATTTGAAAGCATTTAATGAGATTTAAAAAATAACAGTTAAAAATAGTTGTACGCTATTCCAAAGTCTAAGGCGCCCTTTATCCGCATTTTGTGAAATTTATCTTTAAAATTTATTTTCAAGAAAATGCTCATTTAAAAATTAGTTTTAGCAAAACCCGCAAACGAATCGACCAATTTTTCCGTTTTTTAGATTCATTTGAAATTTGAACCCTCTGAATACAGTTCAGTTTGTCTACTTAACTACTCCCAACTATTCAGATTTTGAGCTCAAAATTTAAGTTTAAATCTAAGCTTACGAAAGCATTTAATAAGATGCAAAAAATAACGCCAAAAAAGAGTTGTTCGTTACTCCAAAGTCTAAAGCGCCCTCTATCGGAATTTTTTGAAAATTATCTTTATGATTTATTTTTAATACCGACATAAAGAATAGTTTAAGTGAAAACCGCAAATCAATGAACCAGTTTCTCCGTTTTTTATAATCATTTGAAATTTGAACCGTCTGAACAGAGTTCAGTTTGTGCTACTTAACCACTCCCACTTTCAGATTTTGAGCTCAAAATTTAAATTTCAGTCTAAGCCTTCGAAAACATTTAATGAGATGCAAAAAATACCGGCAAAAAATAGTTGTTCGTTACTCCATTGTCTAGAGCGCCCTCTATTGGCATTTTTTATAAATTTATCTTTATACTTTAATTTCAAGAAAATGCCGACATAAAGAATAATTTTAGTGAAAACCGCAGATCAATCGTCCGATTTTTCCGTTTTTTATGTTTATTTGAAATTTTGGTCCCAAAACTTTAATGGCGGCTATCTCCTTTGGAAAACGTTTGGGACCCTTGGTCTCCTATTTAATATTGTTTATCTTGATGTGTACTATCACCCCTTTTTTATTGTAAAAAAAACTGGAAACACCCTGTATATATATATATATATATATTTGCAGTCGAGTTTTAAAATTTGACTAAATGTAACCAAAATTTAGTTTAATTTTCGTTTCAGACTACGAGATAAAATTTTAATTTAGATTGGACGAGTTAAAATTTCATTTACTTTGGCTACGGTGAGAAAAGCAGGACATTCTGTGTCCCGTTTAGTATTTTTTTGGGACGGGGTCTCTAGAACCGTCAAAATCTTGGCATTACCTGTAAATGGAGTAAATTACTCTGACTCCCGATAGCAACATAACCGCGTGATGTTTCTTAAGTCCTTGAGGGGCAATCACCAATCAGTAATGTCTCCGTAACATTACATTCTCCATTGGAAAAATCGAAAATTTTATTTTTTAAATAACAAAAAGTATTTTTTTTCTACCAGAGTTAAAAAATATAAAATTTCGTGCAAAAATGCTTTTGCGAATTTCGTTTAAATTAGATGGGATAAAATATATCCCAATTTAATAATTTTTAAGCATAAAATATATTAATTAAAAATAACTTTTATTTTACTTCAAAATTCACACCAGACATTTACAAAAATAATATATATTAGTAAAAAGTCTGGTCATGGTACTTTGTATAATGACATGACTGCAGTAATTCATTTCATCAGCTTCTAACAAGGCTGATTGCAATTGTACAAAAAAATAGGAAATATTCATATGTATTCCATTTCTATCCTTCTTTTCTTTATAATGGCGACATTGATCGGCGTACCTACTAAGTCTTTTTTGGTGCGTTCCCAATTATATAAATATGAAGACAAGCGTCTAGCGATCACACTTTTTCATTTTGATCCCCCTGATTCTGTGGGATCAGCGCTTGCACATACCGTTCTGCGCATTACCTTGCTATTTTTTTTTTAAAGATATTCTACGTAGGGTATAACTAAGAACGTAATGATCTAGTGGTACGAAGTTGAACTTCAGGTTAGAAAGTTTTGAGTTCCCGTCCATAAAGATTTAAAGATGTCTTTTTAATCAAAATTATTTTGAAGAGAGAAATTGAAAGTTTATATTTTGTAATTTTAAATTTAGATTAACTGCGGTATTTTAAATTTTAAAAATAAATTCATTTCATAATTTAACATTTACATATATATATATATATATATAAGTTGTTTTTTTTTTCCTTTTCAGAAAAGTTTTAATGAATATTTTTCCTTAGGAAATTAAAAAAAAGAGCGAGAAGTAAGGTTTTGTAATAATTTTAATTAAAAAGCAGCATTTTAAATTTAAAAATTTATTTATTTCATACTTTTATTTATTCGTTTTTTTTTTAAAGAAAATTTTTAATGAGTATTACTCTTTAGCAAAATAAAATAGAGAGAAGAGTAATATTTTGTACGTTTAAATTTAGTTTAAATTCAGTATTGTAAATTAAAAAAACTTATTTTATAATGTTAGACTATTTCATTATTATTATTATTATTATTAGCAGAGAAGTTTTATTTTGAGAAATATTCCTTAAGAAACAGAGAGAGGAGTAATGTTTTATTATAATATAAAATTTAGTTTAAAAGCAGTATTTTAAATTTCATATATTTCTTCATTCTTTTTCATTTTTTCTTTTCTTTCTTTCTCTTTTGTTTCCTTTTATTTATTTTTTATTTATATGTTTATTTATTTATTTTATTTTATTTTATTTATTTATTTTATTTTATTTTATTTCATTTTATTTATTTATTTATTTATTTATTGTCAGAAAAGTTCTATTGAATATTATTCCTTAGGAAACTAAAACAGAGAGAGGATTAATATTTTATAAAAAATTTAAATTTAGTTTTAATGCAGTATTTTAAATTTAAAAATTTATTTACTTCATGATTTCAGATATATTTTTTTACACTTTTAAATTTAAAATTAATTAAATATTTTTTTCACAATTTTCAGTTTTAAAATATTTTGTTTCATAATTTTAATTATTTAGACCTAACTTTTTTATTATAACTTTGAAAGAACATTAAATTATGAATAAATATTAAATGTTAATATTTTTATCATATAAATGCACTCGAAATTCTGAATTGAATAATACTTATTTTATTTCAGAGGGCGGAGACCCAGCGAATCTATTCCTCATGTGCAGTACTCGTCCTTCCCCCTTCGAAACTGGACAATGCCTTAAAAGAATGTATATACTCGTTCCTATCATTTGATTTCATTTTCAGATGACAGCAGTAATTTCGGCAACCTCACATTATCGGTTAAGGTATTGTTGCACTATCGTTTAGCGATCACAGGGTAGTAGGGGGAAGGTCAAGTACTGTTTAATAGGAATAGATTCGCTGTGTCTCTGCCCTCTGAAATGTTATAAGTAGATTGTGACGAAAATTTTCATTATTTTATATAAAACAGAATAATATATTTTCTGCCAATCTGACGTTCACCAATTAATTATAATTCTGATTATAACAATATTCACCACACAAATCTCATTTCAGATACAAACGATCAATGATTTTCTTTACTTTTAGATAGAGAGTGGGCGTTGCCGCAAATATCCTATTATCTGTTTCCACTGCTATATAAATACACATATAAATACATATTTTATTAAATCTAAAATAAGACCTAAAATTAAAAAAAAAGTAAATTTGTTAATTCTACAATTTAAAAAGATATCTGAATCTAATCAAGGGTCATTCCTATAATAATGAAAACAATATTTTAGTTTTACTTAGTACCGCCAATTGTAGAATACCAACAATTCCTCTGTATATTCCATATCTATATATACCGCGTGTCCCAAAAATGACTGATGGATTTTAAAATTCAATAACTTGCAAACCGTGACATCTATTTAAAAAATTTTTGCAGGAGGGTTAAGTATAGTGTCAGGAGTTTTTTACCGTAATTTTTTATTTTAGTTCGAATTTCAAAAAATAGGTGGCAGTGACGGCGATTGAAGGCCAGGTCGCAATCATCAGGCTTCACACAACACTGATCACCTGGCCTTCGATCGCCATCAGCGCCACCTATTGTTTGAAATTCGAGCTAAAATAAAAAATTACGGTAAAAAAAACTCCTGACACTATACTTAACCCTCCTGCAAAATTTTTTTTAAATAGCTGTCACGGTTTGCAAGTTATTGAATTTTAAAAATCCATCAGTCATTTTTGGGACACCCGGTATATATATATATATATATATATATATATATATATATATAATTCTATAAAAGAAAAAATTCTATTCGGAAAATTGTTTAATACATCTTTTGTACTATGAAATATTTCCTTTCAAAGTTCGTATTGCTAACATATTTCATTCGATTTCCACTCGAATAGATCAGTATTTCGAAAAAATATGTATTCCAATTTTTTAATACAGTAGACTCCCTCAAATCCGTAAACCAGAAATCCGCAACTCTCTAAAATCCGCACATACTTTACGGATGTAAACAATGAAAATTTCAATTTAGATATTGGAACAAAATTTGATTTTTTTTAGTTTTGTATTAATTCCATACATTTTTTAATTTGTAATTTTCTTAATAATACTCTATTTATGTTTCTAATTTTTTTTTTTTTTGGAAAAAATCAAGATATTGCTGATATCAATGGTAATCATAATCTTCTTACCAAATATATTTATGCATTAAGATTTTTTGGTTATTAAGCCTGGCTAAACTTGAAAAAAAAAATCCTTATTTTATGATTTTGATGTGAATTAGTAATGTACTTTTATGAGGCAAGTTTTGTTGAATAATTTTGGAAAAACACATTTAATCTTTATAATGAATATTTAATCAGACACTATTGATTATTAACTTGACCTTTGCTATTAGTACTTTAATAATTAAAAAATTTTAAAAAATTATCTAAATTTTTATTATTTTAGTTTAATATTTATTTTAATATTTTATTATATTGTAAGCATTCATTATAGTTCCGATCGCACTATTAATTGCACTCAAATGACTGTTTAAAAAATGTAAACAAAGCAATGACCAGAAATCCGCAAAATTTTAAAATCCACACAACCTCTAGTCCCAAGCTATGCGGATTTGAGGGAGTCTACTGTATTAAAATACTGTATTTGAATATGTATATATATATATTTTTTGGCATTTTCTTTAGTAATTATTTTGTTTTTCTGATCAACAGTGTAACGGTAGAAAACTATCAATTCACCTTTTAAACGAAAACTAAACAGACTCGGATTTCTCAAGCGGATACCACCATGTTTGTGTAGAAAAAATAGCTTTATTTAATTATAAAAATTTTATGTTTGTATAGCTTAAAAAATTATCTTCCGGAATTTCTACTTCCAAACGATTTTAGTCTAAAAAAGGTTGATAAATTGCACCACAGAAATAATATTCATTTAAGAATTCGATAATAGATGCAGCACAAAATCAATGGGAAAAGTTTATGAAAAAAATATACACCCAGAAGATTGGGAAACAGAGTAATTTTTAGTGCTGATTTTTTCATCCTCCTCTGTGTGTATCATTTAAAATATTATAGGAATATGTCATGTTCTAAATTTAGTTCTTCATTTTATCAAATAACAGCCATTTTTTTCTGAATGACTGTCTTTAATAAACTGATTTTTCTAAAATGTTTTTACGTTTATGCTTTTAAAAAGCATAAACAACGGTATTGTTTTTTAAAAGGTTAAAATGAGTTTTTTCATGCAACCTCATGCATTAAATGTTAATTTTGAAAGAGATTAAAGGCCAAAAAGGAACAAACAGTACAAAGATTAAAAGACTGATTTATGTCACTCTATATTTCTGAGATTCATGCAGCTCGCACTAGATGGCAGCACCAAAAATCTTTTATAAGCTTGAAAGTAACGCAAGAACCTGTTGTTTAGTATTGTTTACAGCATGGAAATAAAGTGGACTCCCTAACTTCACTGTCCTATTTTAACTTAAGTTCACATTTTTTGTTTAACTGTTCAAACAGCTCCCTTAAACCAGGTATATTAGTTTCAATCCTTTCATTGAAGATTCTTTCAAATTTAGATATCATTTTCGGGGTTAAAAAGCGTGCGATCGCACTTCATTTCCTAGTTTTTATCATTATGATTCATTATTATAAAACATACACTTTCAACTAACAATATTTATTGCTTTTAAATCAAAAAGTTCTATATCTGGCTCAGTGTATTCAATTCCTTCAATACTATCTTTACTTTAACAATATAAAAACAGTTAAAATAGTTGAAAAATAACTAAAAGTACTAATATAACTACAAAATAATGTAGTGTATAATAATATATAATGTGGTGTAATAATAATATTTAACTTAGTTTTTTAATTTAAATACTTTAAACATTATCTTTTGCCCTTTATTTTCAAGTAAATAAAAGCTTATTAACTTTAATTGCATTCATATAAAGGGGAACGTACCTTTATTGGACTTTCTACGAATATCTCTTTAAAAAACTGTGCATTTATCTATTTCATAATCACCAGATAATTTGATCCGTCCTTATTTAAATTCAAAGAAAGAAGGTATCTTTTTTTCTTTTTCTTTAGGTGGAAGTTTAAATTTCCCATTAAACCTTCATTGCACGTTTTTCCTTTTTTTTCTGTTTTACGAGTACTAATCTTAATTGCATTGATTTAAATGTAAACATATCTTTATTCCACTTTCCATGAATTTCCATCATGGAATTCATCTACTTTTGATTTACCAGATGATTTGATCATTTAAATTCAAAGTAAGTAATAAGCTATCTCTCCATTCTCTTTAACCTGACTGTATCGACAGTTTGAATTTCCCCTTACATGCAACTCTTTCCATTTCATCAGACATCGAAATCATTTAATTTTTTTTATATATAAAAATGGATCTACATTATTTAGCAGCGTTTTAATCCACCCACTAATGTAAAATAAACAATAAATATCTGTTTTAACTATATTTTGTCATTGTGGATTGTTAATCTAAATAATTAGTGCTGTAATTGTAGTAACGTAGAAAAAAAAACTCAAGATATATTTTATCTCTTAATCATGAAAGATGTATTTTTAATAGAATTAAATTCAGTTAACATATGGGGCTCCTCAGATTAATAAAATTTCTTATATTACATATAATCCACAAAAAGAATAAAAATCATAAAAACGCTTGCATAATTTAGCACAAAAATTATTACATTTGTTACTCTAATTATTCCAGAAATAAAATTAACTTTATATCATCCTTTTTTTTTTAAATAATAATCGTCAGCATTTGTTTTTCCAATATCAATAAATTATCGCGATGTAAATTCGTCTTAAAATTTGTATTTATCTTATTGGTAAGAATAACGACAATAAAAATAATATCTAAATCATCAAGTAATATCTCAGAAATTTCCACTTCTGAACTTTCTAGTCAAGGGATTAAAATAATACTCTTCCTCACTCAATAATATTAAAAGTCCTTGTTCTTTCGGAACTATGAAAGCTTGAGCTATAAAAGTTTTTACACTCAATACTCATTTCTGGGCGAAACTTCATTCATTTGATTGTAATTTAATTTTGTGAGTTTAATAAACACAATCTGCAAACGCACTGATTGATAAAACTCATGAATCGGTTTTTCTGGAAGATACAGGCGGTAAGAAAAAGCTCTCGCTGTGTTATTTTATAAAAGTCTGCTATGGAATAGATTAGTGAAAAGGAAAATAAACTATCATCTATAGAGCCTATCCTGTTCTTAGACTTCACATTATATGTAAGGTGAAGGAAAGTTGATTCTCAGCTGGACTTCTAGCTTCTAGAGTTGGCCGAGGAGTCGACTCTAAATCTCAACTCCTTACAAGTGAATCGAACTATCGACTCCTATCTGGCTAACGGAGTCGACTCAAAAGAGTCGAACTTTCATTTCAACTCAGTTTGGGATTCGGAGTCGAAGAGTCGAAAAGTCAACTCACTCACTCAAAGAGTGGTTGGACCAGTTTAACAGAGTGTCGGACTTGGAGAGTCGAGAGTTGAAGATTGGGTGGTCGATTCTTCGACTCCTTGAAAACCACTCTTTCGACTCGGTATCAGATTTCGACTCTTCGAATCCGCGCTGGGCTTTTTAGCAAAAAACAAATGTCTTGGTTTGAATTTATATTGCGGTTGGAGATTTTGGGAAAAGCGGTGGCAGTGTAGATGTGCATTTCACGTGTAATTAGGAAGATACCGAATGAATGAAAAGAGTGGGAGGGACAGAGAAAAAAGGGCGTTCTGCTGGTTATTTCTGGAAAAATTAATTGAATTTATGGAAAAAGGTGCGTTCAGCAGGATATTTCTGGGAAGATTAATTGAATTTATGATAAGCTTGTGCCGATTTCCGTATTGAGGAAAGATCGAACGATCAAACAAAACAGATATTATGTTTGTATTTTTTGCTAAAAGAAAGTAGAACTGGTTAGGGAAATATTTTCAACTGCCTTTATCTGATGCAATATAAAAAAAAAGTTGAAGAGAGAGAAATAAAATTTTATTTTTATGGCAATTGTTTAAAAAACAGTGTTAAATTAAGAAACATTTTCTTTCGAGAGGAGATACATGTGGGTGTAGGTGGATGTTATAAAGAACTTTGGGTGGAGTAAAGACAGCACTATTTTACCATTTAAAACGCAAACTGCCTGATATTTCAAGGGGGGGGGGGTCTTATTGTTCCGCGGGAATGCCTGACCCTTGGGCCATTTTCTGAATTCACCACTGCTAAAAAGTTTTATGAGTTTATTTTATGATTGATGTATTTTAGATAAAGTGTTGTCCTTCATTTGATTACGAAAATGTTCTTTTCTTTTAATATATATATATATATATATTTTTATAAGTTATAAGTGTTTGCAGATAATGTAAAAATGGATATAATATTCATATAATTTTTTAAAGTTTAGATAGTCGATTTTTTTTAAATATTCCTTTTTTCAAACCAGATTCGGATAATATTTCTTGTTTATTTTATTTTATTTATTTATTTATTTATTTATTTATTTATTTATTTTTTTTTTTTGTGGCGTAAGTAAGTTTTGAGTGTCAATCGGGAAGAGAGGGGATCACAATGTCATAGCTGTCAAATTTTACGCTTTTTTTTACAGTTATTTTTTATGAAGTGAATTTGCTTGTTTTCCTAAATTTCCGATGATTTTAAAATACATTTTATTTATTTATTATTATTTTTTTTTAAATAGTGGTAGGATAAAAACATAAAACCTGGCAGTATAATATTCAGTATAATATCATGATTTTATAAATAGAATTTCAAAAGGAAGTCAATTATAAAAACTGTAAATATGAGGCGAAAAATTAAAAAATTAGTCTTCCCGCCGCTTTTTTATGATCGTATAAGAGTAAATTATGTCCCAGATACTGAACATTTTGATAGATTTGTAAAATGAAATTTATTAAAATTACAGAAAACTTGCAAATATTCATAATTTATTTAGAGGATCTCACAGGTCCAACCAGGCCCGGTACAAGCCAAAGCTACCCCAGGCTAATGTAAAATAAAAAGTTCTATCCGGTCCCGACCCGTACAAATAAATAAGTTAATAAACTTACCCGGTCCGGTCCAATTTCTACAAAAAAAAATCCGATTTTTCTTATCATACAATAATTTTCTTAAGAATATTTTATTCATGAGCAATATTCATGAGCAATATTTTAGTTTAGTATGTATTCGTAAGACAGAAAATACACAATAGCAACACCAATGTTATCGTTTACTTAGATTTCTAGACTCTTCAACATTAGTTAAAAAAAAATATGTAATTTGGAAAAAAAGAAAACAAAGAGGGTTAAAAATGTCCTAGCTTTTAAAGCTGTATAATATAAAGTAAATTTCTGAAAATATATATCTTAATTCATTAAATCTGTTCTTAAATTCAAAAAAGCTACTTTCTTACACATTTCTGAATTCATTTTTAGTTGAAAAAAAAAAAACTCGTTAAATTGAAAAGTTTTCTTATTCAGAAATTATGTAATTGATTGGCGCTTTCCAATTTTTGGCAAAATACATTAGAAAATTACTCTTAAAATTGAAGTTTATATTGCAAGGGAAAAGAGAAAAACCTGTCGTTTCATGACAAGAATACATTTTTTCTTCATATGTAATGTATTTATTAAAAAATGGAAATGCTGTTTGATTTTTCATCTCCTCTATAGCTGCCTGTCAGTTTTTAAAGTTCTAAATAAAAATATATCAGAAATTATGTCAATGCTGATTTTTTCTTTTCTAGAATTGAATCTTAAATTTTCTAATATCTCTTCACCTCTTCAAACACACTACAACAGCTCCGTTTTTTCTTTTTCGTATTTAGTTTGATTAGCAGTTCATTTATTAAACAAATGGAAAACGTTATTTGATTCGAAATCCCCTCAATAGTCATGCTATCAATTTTATAATTGTACATTAAAACATGCTGACATTGAGCCCTGCAATATAAAGCTTATGTGAAACGAAAAATGCAATTTTCTACAAAACAATGAGACTCAGGATAATCGCTATTATTTTCCAGCAAAATTCGAATAAACTACTGTTGCCCCTTTTGTTTCATAATTTTAGTTTTAATAAATTCAGAAATAGTCTAGACCGGGGAGGGGGGGGGGATATATTTTTTGCATTATATTTTCTACAGAATCTAAACGTAAAGTAATTAATTCCTTTTTATTCGATGATACGATATCTTTCCAACATAACTAACACGACATATATGTAAACGCACACATATTAAAAAAAAAATTAAAAAAATCAATTAACTTAATTTGTACTAATATTTCTCTTTTTTTTTGGGGGGGGGGGATACTTGTGAATAACTAATAATTTAAAAATATAAGAACTTAATGAACTTACAGTATCCGTTTTAAATTTTTAAGTAAAGAACCCCCCCCCCCCCTCAAAAAAAATTAAAGGAAAAAAGGAAAGAAAACAGCCTAATAATTTTAAACGCTGTGATTGCCGGATCCTGGCTCGAAGGTCCGGCCTATTTTTAGCGGCACTCGGGTCGGGCCTTACTTTATTTTACAAGCCTCGGACTGGGCCTTGTCATTGCATTCTCCCAAGCCGAACTCGAGACTTACTTTTTACTAAAAGACTCTAACTTTTTACTTACACATCATAAGTAGTATAGGGTAAGTCTTGCAATCGTTTTGAAAATCGAAAAAAAAATTTTGACGGATTTACACGTTTTAGATAGTAGAGATTCCGAAAAACATATTTTTAGAAAAAAAAATTGCCGTCCGTCTGTCTGTCTGTCAGTCTGTCTGTCTGTAAACGCTCTAGCTCCCGAACAAATTGAGATAGAGACTTGAAATTTTGTATATAGTTAGTATGTAAGAATGGGCGAACCCTATTTAATATCAGCAACCTCGATTATCCGGAACTATTTTTTTCGGACTCTCAAAAAATTTGTTCTGATGAAAGATATATAAAAATTTTCGAATATTTTTTGTTCTAAGGAATGGACGTAAAAGGCAATAAAATAACACACATTTTGCATATAAAACGAAGTCGATCGGATTATTAATTGCCGAGATATTTGTAATCCTGTTTTCCGCATTCTTCGATTTTTCATGACCCTGTATTTCATTCAAATTTCAATTCAGAGGTATATTTTTATTGGAAATGAAACGCTTAATCCGATGCAGTTAATTATTAGTTAATAGAATTATTATTTTTGGAGTTATAAGGATGTTTCTTTTACGCAGTTCGGTACTACTTGAGTAGTTTGGCGTTTTATATAATTTGTCGAAATTGGTACATCAGCAGTTCTTTAATATAGCATTACTATGTATATTAACAATATTTAAATTTTGTTTATGAATTGCAATGCATTATATAAATAGTTTTCACATGTTTTATTTTCATATACATATCAATGATGGGTAAGTATTACGGTGGCCCCCAACGACTAGTTTTTCCTCGTAGCGATCGGAAGGGAACTCGTCTACAGCGAATTTTTATTTAATGTTATTCCGTCTTGGAGGATTTTACTTTGTAGCATTTTTCAGATTTTTCAGCCTCTAATAAGTAGAGTAGCACACAAAATGTGGATTAACAATATTAATATCAACTGAAACATTTACATACAAATTAACATTAATTAAAAAATGAATATCATAGCATAGGGTTCTTCTTTAAAAATAAAGATTATAAACATAAAAAATATCTAAAATATTAATTTTTGATTAGAACTTCTCAAACGGAAAAATCCATGTTTTCTACAAATTTAACTATGCCGGATCAGGCTAAGAAGAAGATTTTAACTTTTTTCTTGTCTGGTTAATAACTGTTCTGTACGAAGCAAGTTGGCCGAACAGTTATGTTTTTTACCAACCAGGTCATTATTTTTTTATACGTTCTGGGCCGGTACAGGACTGAAAATTTCGGCTCTTACCACAAAAATATATCTTTTATCTAAAAACTAAAGCAAAATAATTCGTGCATACATTTAAAAATTCGCTTTTGTGCGATATACGTGATAGAAGACATAAAATTGCATCATTTTTACTACCAACCAACCAATCGTAAGTGAGTCGGGAGTCGACTCACTATCTCGACTCATTAGCCAAGTTAATCGAGTCAGAGTCAACTCCGCAAGATGAATCGAAATGCCCAACCCTACTAGCTTCAGAGGGATCATCTTAAGATTTATTTTTAAAGAATTAACGAGGAGGACTTACTACCATTACAGGCGCTCACTCGTTTATAAAAGTAGGAAATTTTTTTTGAATGTAAAAACGCAGAAGCACATTTTTTATATATAAAATATACTTTTAAAATTTTGCTGGTGTGAGTAGAATATATTTTAATCTTCGATTCTATTTTGAATTAGCTCACTAACGTACCGTCGCAGAAAAAAAAATTAAACACCCCCTACTAACTATGAATTCTTGTTTCCATTACTAACGAAAGACCATGATAATTACGCTACTTCACATTGATGTATTTATATTTATAATATGTTAATAGTACTATTGTGGAATAAAAGGTAAACACCCCTACTAACTTTTCATAAAAAAATCTTAGAATAAACTAACTGGTACCAAACGCTGATTGAAGTCTACGTTCAAATGATGTATATAAAATTTGCTTAGAGGGCCATCTACATATTAAAATAAACCCCATTTTTTTTTCAATAGCAGAACTCAATCCTGACAGCATAAAGAATTCTATACTCTTCAATTAGACTAAAAACAAATTTTTATACAATTCGTGCGATAAGTTTTGAGAAAAATATTATTTTAAAACAAGTATATTTTAGGGGCTGTATCCAAATTGAAATTCGGTACTTGATTTTTGACCGAGAGATCTCCCTTCTTAACTAATTAGGCGCCACTCAATCAGTCATTGAGGACTGCTAGATACAGGTTGTATAAGAAATTTTAAAATACCTGGTCACTTCTATCACAGACGGCGCTTTAAACCACCATTTGCCGTTTTTTAAGCATAATTTGATAACTACTTGGAAGGAAAATTTGAAATTTTGTATTTCCATAAAGCAGGACTTAATAAATCTAATTTAGAAAAACTGTAGGTTGCAATTCATAAGTTTTTCGAATATCAATTTCATAGTTCATATGATAAAATCATAAAACTTTCAAATTGAATGTATTTATATTTGGATATTATAGTATTTTTGCAAAATAGAAAAAATAGCACATTAAGAATAATTTCAGGAGATATTGATAAAAACATGAAAATGTAATTTAACATTTATTTATGAATCACTAAATTTTGAATGTTTATAATTCAAATACTTACTATTGAAATGACTTAAAATTTGGTATATAGACATAGTTTGAAGCAAAAATTTGAAATTTATAGTTAAAACTGGGTA